>DWTU01000012.1:0-36315 GCA_018251515.1 Cecropterus confusis | reverse complement strand
ATGCAAATGTCTATAGACGACGATGACTACTTTCCATTAGGTGGCCAGTCTGACTTATCGTTAGGTACACACACGCACACACACATATATATATATATGTGTGTGTGTGTGTGTTTATGTGTGTAAATATATGTGTTGCGGTAAGATGATAATCCTTAAGCAATAAAATAGCCCGAGGTCGCATATTGCGGAAGTGCGTAGAAATAATTTCCAACATGTAAGAAATAGCTGAGCAATTTTATAATCGACAATTGTCCATAAGTATTGTTGCATTCCTGATCAGGATATAATACTTTCGTACCAAAGGTATACTTTGCTCTACTGAGCAAAGTATACCTTTGGTATGAAACAATACATTCATTTACTCTTTTAAGAGTAAATTTATATTCGTGTATAATATTTACATTAATTTTGCGTAATTAATGGTTCAAATTCCTTTTTATGTGGTGGAGGGACACAGATATGTATTGATTTCTATTGTCGTCTCCGGCGTTATGGCAATCATGTGGTTTTGATTTGAATATAAACTATGATAAAGTTCTCGCTAGTCAGTTTTTTAAACACTTGGTAAAATCTGAAATTATACATTTCGATGTAAGCTGTTGGCATTATATTTTTGGGTTAAGCGTATTTACTGTTCCTATTATGTTATACATGATCGTATGCATGTGTAAAGTCATCGGTTACTGTGATTTATCCCCAACAATTCCTTAGTGTTCGAGCAACCATTCCCAGCGTCGAAAATTGATGTTACGTCGCTCCCTGTCGCTACTTCGCCGTAGCGAGCACCACGGCTGTCGTACGATAAATTAAACGCAACTCATATTCAGAGACGCATATTAAGAGTCACCATCGTCCCACTTCTACCTACGAAGTATATCCTATGCAAGACAGGGACGTAAATAGAAAAGTCACGATAGGACCGCTTTTTTGTTATTCCACGAAGACACAAACCGTTATCCGTAACTTTGTTACTTTAATGAAGACTAAGTAAAGACGTTTGGTTCACAATGACCATGGAACTGTCAAAGCCTTGTCTAAATGTATGCCTTACCAAGTAACTTTCCATTATACGTCGAAACAAACCTGTCTTTGTTTGCAAATACTTAACCTATTTTTTTTTAAGTATATACGTCACAAATTAGCTTTTTATATAAAGTGATTTTATATTCACATGAACCATTTATATTGCCAGGTGTATTTTTCCGAGACATAGTTAGAAACGGCGACGAATCCTCATTAAAGCACCATGAAAAGAAATATTTCTTGCTTATTTGGGTTAAACATTATGTGTAGCAACAACTATGCGAGTGAAGCGATCTGACCAGATTACTTGGCCGGCCATGGCGTACCTATCTGCAATCGGTAAATGGTTACTTTAAGTCTCGATATGCGAGGCATTCCCCACGGAATGTCACCGTCGTTGTGGTGTACTTATATGTGCTCCAGCGGACTGAATTTTTTCTTATCGCCAATGCATTTTCTGCAAGTTTTCAATGTGAGCGACATGAACGCAGCAACGCACCGCTCTAGTCTTGTTGTCTCTGTCTTGTTTTTTACTCAGAATCGCTTTAGAGTTTTGTTAAGGTTTTTGAGGAAGGCTTTATAAATTCTGAGATCTAAATGTCGATAAGTTAAAAACAGCCATGGAATTACAAATACAAATAGGTTATTTTGCATACATTTCTAAATCATTAATATAGATAAAGGGTTCGATTGTACTACAGATCGCTTCTGTTTGTTTAATTAAAATTATGTTTTGTTTGTTATCCATTTTGCCTCAAATTGATATAGTTTTCAATTTTAGTTGTACCATCAGCTCCAATTACTTAAGTGCGCAATGATTCGACCGCCTCCGACGATTGCCTACATTTTTCATTACCGCCTTATTCTCTTCGGGTGTGGATATTAAGCCGGCAGTAATAACCGGCTCCACTCCCGTCATCCATCACGGGCGCTGCAATCGTTTCGCTGTCAGTTCTATTCCGGGACGCTCCGTTTTCGCTAATGATTCCCCGTCGCCGTGAGATCATGCGACATTTACAAAGGCCGATTGTACCGACGATTTGTACGTGCAAATGGCTTCTCGATCTCGTATCTCCCGAGGTATTTATTCGAGGCGTTTTTGTCCACGCGATTCATCTATATTGTGCATTAATCCAAAGGCAACACGATTTGCAAAAGTCGTTCCCTTTGCAAGCGAAGGGCCAACGCCGCCCGTGCGGCTCTTATAAATAAAAGCACATATCCCGGATCGCGTTCCACGTGAGAGAGTTTATAATTTATTTGCGTCGCAGTTTTCTGGCGACGATTTTCCCACAGGGGCGGTGTCTCAAACGAGCCGCTCCCGCCCTTTATGTGGTTTTTTGTGGCGACACAAAATACCCCGGTGGAAAACATTCAGTGATAACTGGTAACAATCGCTGCCGCCCGGATGCTCCCCGCCATTCCGCGCATACCTCGAGTTGGACCTCGACTGATGCTTTTTCATCTAGCACCGCATCGCTGTCCGAAAGCTCTCGACTGTCGAGACTCGTGACTGGACCCACAAATGACCGTCGATATATTATTCCACTCATAATTGTTTTGTACGAGTTTGATATTATTGATTGATAATTCAAGAGAACCGTGTAGTAATGTCGATGCGTCTAAAGTAATTCAATGCTAAAGTTGCTAAGAGAGAGGCAAATTGACATTTAAGCTAAGTCCCTGCAATACTAAGAGGTTTATACATTAAAACGCTAGATACCTACATATCATAGATATGTATAGACAAGCAATACTACTTGTTCAAATGATTTTCGTACAATCTATAACTTATATTTATTATTGGAACAGTAAAATTTCACGACTTTATGATGCAGACGCGGTGATTAATGATGTAATTAGTTGAAAAAACTACACTTCAAGAAATATCTATGTATGGTGCCAAAAGTCGAATCATGTCAGTTCAATCACTGAGCTCAAGTAGGTATGTCGAATATTCTAGATAAATCTTTGGCACCCGAAACTTGTATCATATGACCACTATTTCTAACATATATTTTAAAACACTTTATACAGACTTGTGATCTTAATTGTTGCGAACTTGTCTTAATACTAGGGTATAAAGACTAAAATTTTGGCTCTACGACGCAATAATAAATGCGATGTTGAAATCAGCAAAGCCCTTTACGGAAAAACTAAAACTATTCAACAAATCGTAATTCAATTCGTGTAAATAATAAAAAATACCAATATACAAAATATTTGATTCTCTAACAGTCGTACGCGACTCGAGCGAATTAATAGAAACGGAACATTTTCACGCTGCGCTCTAGTACAAGTAGGCAACGTTTTTATTAATGTCCCATTGTTTCTTAATCGCCGCACCAGATTTGATATAGCGATAAGTTTCCGTTAAAAGCGTAATGTTAAGTAAAGCGGTAAGGTCGCTGCCGGTTGTTTTTCGACCGAAAAGCGTTGCCGTCAGATCTTAAGTCCGATATCTATTATCTTCTACTTCGATCGCCGTTTGACAGACATTGCTCTTGTAGTTAAGGGGATGTCGATTATTCAACTCTTAAATCTGTCTCGGAGGTACGATAAATAAATATTCTGCCCACTGAAACCTTAATTAAAATTTCTCGTGCATACCATCAAATACTTTAGTGCTTATGTTTTGGTATGGCATTTATTTTATCGTATTAGCGTGGGTTTTTGAGTTCGTTAGTAAATAAAAGTTAAGGTCACACGAATAAAATGTTTTCCAATGTCAATAGAGTCTTAAGTAAAAACACTGATTTCTCTTAGTTCGCCCTTGTTTATATGTTGCCCTTTCTCGAGTAGGATCACCTGAAAAGCAATATGTTTTGTTGTCACTTACAATTGATTGAGCCATTTACTAAGTACGTGTGGTGAAAGTGGGGATAAATAATCGAATACTGTCAGATATACTCAATTGGGGTATCAAATGAAAGGGCATGACTTGTATATTAAAATTAAATGCGTTTTGTCAGTATCGCTTCAGGGATTTACTAGGATATGGGGGTGAAAGTGGGGATGAATAATCGAATATTGTCAAATATACCCAACTAGTGTATCAAATGAAAGAATTGTCCATTCCCTTGAAGCTGTCAAGTTAATAAAAACTATGGTAGGTGAAATGTTAAATATTGAACGCGTACCAATCATCACCACATGATGTACATCACACCAACTCTTATTTGATGTGATATATACTATAAGGAACACTTACAAATGCAGGCAAATATCTAAATAAAACAATACCAAATGTAGTTGAAAAAAATGAAATAAAATAATATATATTTTTTTTAAACTCCCAACGCTATATAAATATATATGTGAGCAAACGTTTAGAGTCAAAAATAATATTTAAGATGAGCCATCCAATTCGACCGAGTTACAACTAAATTGGAATTATAGAAATATAATACCATTTACTCGATAAAATTGTACTTGCGCGATTTAAGCGCGGGTGAAACCGCGGGGAACTGCTAGTACATTATATACACAAATGTATAATTGTTTGATTTCGCTCAAATTGATCAGTTAATCAGGGAATATTTAATAAGAAAACTATAAAAAAAAAAAAAAAAAACTAAATATTGTGGGGTACATATACTTTAAAATATTAGCTAATAGATAAACATGATTGGAAAGTAAAAGTTTAGTGAATGTTAAAATGTGACAACTAACTCCACCGACAGCTAAATGGTAATTAGTCTTAACTTTTCTGTTTGACTATTCATTGCAGTGGCTGCACTGCCGCTTAGATCTCACGCCACATATCGTTGTTCCACTTTACTGACAATAAATCGTATGTTGAGCGACTCAGTGACTTGTATATATTATTATAATTAACAATAGCAGCATTATACGCGATTTCCAAACTAAGCGGCGCAACGGAGATCGTTTGTCACGAAGCAAATTGCTATTTATGAGGATTATCTGTACTTAAACATTGTAAACTCTTACGTCTTAATGGACGGATTTACGTCAGGCAATTCGTTTACACGACGTTTCGTAGTGACAGTTTTGAAATCTACTATTTCCAAAGTTTGATTTTACTCTTTAAAATATGCATAATAAAAGCTGGGTATAGGTATAGTGGTTAAAGAGTTAATCTATGACCGGCGTCCTCACTTGAAAATTCCTTTAACAGACATCTCACCTCCGTACATTGTTTCGACCGCAAACGGTACGGCTCATAAATAAGGCATTGCTATTTAGCTAACAATCGAGCTCCGATGGGCATTTGGTCAGATTCCGAGGCCGGCAGCCGTGGCAGCCACGTGTGCTCGCCTCCGCATGCCTCGGGCTGAATATGCAACCCTTGCTACTTGAATTTTGGCCCCTATGCCGAATATTCCATGCACATCGAATTTAATGTTGGCGAATAATGCATGTACCAAATCGGACCCGGTTCGAAATTCAAACGTTGATCGAGCATTTCAATTCATAGCATACCTCTGTTCATGTGTTGGACGAAATAAAGACATCTAAATTGTGATTTGTGAAATATTGTACGTCCAACATACATATTATACCGTACTTTAAGAATAGACGGTATAGTGTCGCACTTTCTAAGAATTAAATATACACCTCAAGGACATGCCTACATGAATCTTGTTGCCATTTAGCAACACGAGGCTAGCATAAATGTTGAAAGTTTAGTTTCAAATGACTTATATATACGACAGTAATAAGAACAGTCGATACATATAATAAAAATGAAAGTTCTGTGTGTCTAAAAATGGCATATATTTGCAAATAATTGTTTGGAAGTATAAAATGAAGTAATAATAGAAAGTTATGTAATTTATAAGAATGTTTGTCCATGTTTATTGACCAGCAATGAATAGTATTTAATAAAGAATTTAATTTGTAGGATCTAATATATATATATTTTATTCCATATCGTAAGGAACCACTTAGCCTTCCTTTTTTTAAAACCATTTGTCTGACTAAAACATCTTACAATATAAAGGTTTGTTACATTTTAAACCATAGGGCAACGCTAGTTATATAAAAAGTACTAGTAGTTAAAATACTTACTTTTATATTTTTCATCGAAAATGAACAATTTAAGCGCGCAGTAATGAACGGAAAGTAATATGAGACAGAATGTATCGTCTTTGATTCTCGTAGTACTAATAAACCGCACCGCACTGTATCGACAAAGCTTTGGTAAGAACGGGGCTATTTCTGATTATAGTAGGTGTATATGAAAGTATTTTAAGCTCGTTGAAGTTTTGACATTAAATTGTCTAAGTATGTTGCTTAACTTCCTTTTTGAGTCTTTTTATTTTTTTCGTCCATACTCTCCATTTTTTTAGTTTTTGAACATTGGATTGGAATTGGGTTATAGGATTCTTTGTCAAGAGTTCGTCTTCATGTGAACATCGTTATCTACTTTTGCTGGATAGCTACTATTCCTGTGCTGTTCTGTTACGATTCGAAGGCTAAGTTAATGTATCTTTGTATATATACACCATTACTTCATCTTGCTTTCGTGTTATCAGTAAAGAATCATCAAATTTTCTATAATGATTATGGTCCAACATCAACCACTACGTGAAAAGTATTACTTATAAAAATATGGTCTAATTTTAAATCGTACTCTATTTTCAAGTACTTTATTTTAAGTTATACTAACAAATTGATATGAGAACAGTCTTGAAATAAATGAATAATAAAAATAAATATTTTCCTACAGTGACCACCATACTGGTCTGCTGCGCAGGAGTTCCCGATTCGATAACCGATCGAGGAGACGTCCAAATACCTAATCTAGTATTTGTAAACTAGTAGTATATTCATATACTGGTAAAAGTCCGAGTATATACAATAAAATAGAGTATATTTTTAAATATAATAGGTAACTGTTACAAAACGAATCTAATCTGTCAAGTGGTCATTTGATCTTATTGCGTTATCAAGCCTAGTTATTAGCACAATCAATTTACGTTTAAGAGGAGGCTTCACCGCCATCTTTTTAATGCCATATACAAAGCAGTGGTAGACTTCGATGTGTTCTGGTCTTTCAAGGCTGTTATAGGGAATACATTCTTATCTGAGGCATTCCAACTTAGTCCTGAGACGCATTGACTGATCTGTCGCCAATCTAAGATAGGACTCAATCCTTATTTGCTACTTCAATAATTTACTTTCACTCGTTTCGATTCGCTTTCATTAGGTTTTCTTTAAACGTTAAACTTAGTAGTGCACTTTCTGTACGCAACTTGACTCATTGTTGCGCGAAATTTCCGTGTTTTTAAGAAAAAATGTGCTCTTCTCTGGAGTCCATAATTTCATGTCGAGGTATTACATTAAATCATAACACACAGGTAGTATAAAGTAATAACGACTATATACATATTTTTATTCTACTGCTCTTCGTTAAATTTTGTTTAGGCTATTTATGACGCTTGACGCTTTGTATAAAAATGTGTCTCATTCTTTGTAAAGTTTAATAATGACACTTGTTGTGTTTGTTGTTGAACTTTAGTACTGCGGTTGTTTTGTAAAATACTTTTGAGCTTTGGTGACAATATTATAAGTTATTGCCATATTTATGGTTATTAAATCTGATCTGTAACTACTTGATAGATTACTTTCAGAACTCCTTGATTGCAAGTTTCTTAATTTCGTAAAAGACAT
Organism: Cecropterus confusis; assembly: GCA_018251515.1. NCBI lineage: Eukaryota > Metazoa > Arthropoda > Insecta > Lepidoptera > Hesperiidae > Cecropterus > Cecropterus confusis. The sequence continues at coordinate 28,653 of DWTU01000012.1, read as the reverse complement.
TGAACGTGTTTATTTCATTAGCTGCCACTTAATTAAATTTTAATTGCAATATTTATTATACCTATATGCTCCAATCAAGGTTGCAAATAGATCGAATACGAATGCGTACCGTTAATGTCTAAGTGTTAAGACATCTGTTCAGGCATCTGATCCCTTACTCTTAATTACTATTGCAGAGTTTACAATTTTGACATTAACTTTGTACATGTCTTACATTTTACAAGCACGTCATGAATGGAAGGTAAAAGCATAAGCAAAAGAAGGCAAAGCTGGTCCCTGTAGTACCGGGACCAGAATAGGGCTACGGTATCCCCTGCCTGTCGTAAGAGTCGACTAAAAGGGGGCTTCCGGGGTTGCGGGCGGCAAGAGTGGGAGCTTAAACCGTCCAGCCAAGCAACCCCGGGAAGGACGGTGGGATGTGTGGTCACATGCCATAACACTAGAATATACGGTGAGCACTAAGGAAAGAGCCTATATACATTCGTATATATATTCGTATCTCGTTTGCAATACTTTTGGATTTAATTTGACTAAGTAATTCAATTTCACAATAAATAAAACGAAGAAGTAAAAAAAACATATCTCTCACTCTACCTGCTTCGGTACACGCACACTTATTATGTAATTATTCTTTCTAAAATGTAAATATTCTATGCAGAACAGTTCCACATTCTAAATCATAAACACAGGTTATTAAATATAAATGTAATTATTTCAATACTGGTAAAAGTTGTCTTATTGAAACCTATTTGTATAACATGAAATCCCAATGAGAATTCTTGTTAATTTCACTTTTCGTCAAATTCACTCGTGGTCGAGGAAAGCATTAGTGTTCGTGTTGACTGTTGACAAGTAAAATTCATAATATTTTAAATCATCCTTTATCAATACAATATATGTATGATATTTAAAATATTATTTATGTTTTTTTTTTATAATGTGTTATCGTAGTACCTTAAAAAAAACAAACTGTACTGAGGCTATTGCAACTATGCGGCATAAGAAACTAATCTAATTATCTGACGTTTGATCCACTTTCGTTTGCAACACTATCTAAGTACGTTTTCAAAAATATAAGTTTAATTTTTCGATTACATTATACATTGCCCCGTGAAATTTACCATGAAAGCAATTTCACTAGTAAAACCTATGTAAATAAGATAAAAAAGATAAGTTTTGGAGTAAAAGTGAAAGTAATATTATTTCCTACTTACCATGCCCTTTATGGATAAGTTACTTTCTTTTTGCTATGGTTATATTTGAATTCAAGAAAAATATATATTTTAATTATTATTTAATTTTGAATCTTAAAACTCCACTACAAAAAAAGCAAATTTATATTATTAATAAGCATTTACTTCCGACATGAGCTAGAGAGTAGTCATTAGTTGCACTATATAATTAAAATTGAATACAAACAATATTCACTATATTAAAGTAAGGCCTAGATATTATTTACCATATTAAAGTAAGGCGTAAATAAAAGCGTGTAAAAAATACCTACGATAGTGTAAAGTTGGATATTGTTACTTTTTAGTTACAAATACAATAGCCCCGACTCACCTTAAATTAAATAATTACAGCAATATTACGATGCTGCTTTAATCGGCCATTTTGGCGCGCTTTGTTTTGACAACAACGTTCATGATAATATGACAGTTGTTGACTGTTCATGACATGTGAGGACGAACATTGACGACACATGTCTTAGCATTAGCGTACATTAGCGTTGCCTTTTTATATTTTAAATGTTCCTCGTATTTTTTCATTCTTTAACATTAAAATATTCTTAATTCATATATTTAGTATTTAAGCATAATATTATATTAAGAATGTAATACGTGGCAATTAGGTTTGCATGTAAGATGTGTAATGCGTTAATATATTATATATATAATTAAACCTTTATTTGATTTATAAGCTCCTTTCATTATCAGAATCGACGTGTGCCCAGCTGTGAGGCTTAAATGGGTACATGATTATATCATATAGTTTTGTTCATGGTATAATATGTTTATTCCAGGTAAGTGACAAATGGAAAATTTACTCCGGTGATCGATACGGTCATGATGCACCCAGCCGGATACTACGCGAACCTCGGTAAGATTTCATACCATCCTCATAACCATTTCAATGCCCAGCTTTTTTGTTCACCATATTAGTATAATTTATCGAAACACTGATACAAAAGACAGGTTGCATCACGATAAATTTAGTTTTTTTTTTATACATTGGCTGTATTGTACATTTGTTAGACGGATGTTTTTAAAAGCGAAATTCAAAACGCATATCGTTTAAAAGTAAATAAAAATGTTAAAATCTCTATCTATGTATGATCAATTTGTCCACACTTTGAATTTGAATTTGTTTAATTTTTATTTTTTTAGTTCGCTTCTCATTATTACCTACATAATTATCTATTTCACTTTATTATCAAACTTATCCATCCGTTATCGCGTTATCATTTCTGCGAAGTGTTGCTATCTATGGAATTATGACGTCACGAAGACAATTCGTCTTGCACACAAATCCCTTCATTATTCTTATCTTATCTACGGACCAATGACTTATCAGCGACGGTCAGCCATTATCAGAGTTGTTATTAAAACAAACGTAAATATTAATGTTACATAATTATATATTATGATCTTATTACACGTGGTCGTGTATAAATAATTATTCTTCCTTACATCTAAACAAATATTATTTCTTACAAAAATTAATGTAGTGACAAGATGCTTAATTATTACATTAGTATAATATATAGGTACACAGACACATATGTATGTATGTAAATATAAATATGTATGTGTATGTACATGTATTTATGTTCAATCGCAAATTTTTAACATGTTTTAAAAGTTATTCTCGTACTCGCAGTGGAAACAAATCGAATGATGAACGATCTTGAAAATCGGTCCATCCGTTGTTAAGTTACAAATGATGTAACTAACCCGACTTTGTTTTATACATATATAGAAGAAATAACCTTTGCCACTGCGTGTGCATACGTCACTTTGTAATATGTGGCATTCAAGTTCCTTTGCGTTAAAGGAAAATTTTATCGCACACGATACAGTGAAACTCAAAAGTATTAAGTCATTTCTATTGTTTTGTTTTTATCTGTTTATTCTTCTAATACTCACAATAACGTTTATTTTTATTTGTTCGAGCTTTAATAAACCATCACGGGAATGATTTTGACGGAAATTTTTGTGTTTGAAAGCTATCGCGTTACGCCACGGAGATGTAACAAAAAACTACGTTTCTTTCAATTTGGTCAGTTCAGTAGTGTATGGATTGGATATTTATGGGGAACGCAAATGGGCAAATAGACTAATAATGAAGACCATTTACAATTGGAACAGAATAGAAATAATAACATTATTTACAGGGAGCACTTTTATAATTTGTCTTTAATTCTGTACTAACACAATAAATAGGAAATAAAGGTTTCAATGTAGGGGCTGTTACTGGAACTAGCGAATTTTAGCGAACCAATTTCAACATCAAACGCTACACAATATGAACTCAGTTATAGGTATATAGTTTAGTTCGTGTACAGCTAAAAATGCCACATATCAATAAAGCTACCACGCAGTCCAAAGTCGTCTGCATAATTTCATGTATTATTTTAACAACGACTTTTTAAAGGTATAAATAAGGTAGAAAGACTTGTAGGTATACTGGCAAGTGAACCGATAGGATTTCGATGTGGGTCACGAGCTCAATCCGTGACTACCACACTACCACTGTTTTACAATTGAAAAAAATATATCATGGACTGGTAATGATATGGTACTTTCACTTCTTAATTAAGCAATAAAGGGTCGTTCGTGAAACGTGGTCCATATGAACATTCTCCATTCCGTACAAATCCACTGCGAAAGTGTATCGTCACATAACCATAAACTATAAATGCTAACGTTACATGCTGCCATGTATAGATGTTTATCCCCCATATTTTGTAACTATGATACAAGTAGTATGGTATACTATAGATGCTATATTTCCTAATAGTTATTGAAAAAAAAAATTATTAGTATTCTTTTATAATATTGAAGTAGCAAATGAGCTTGTGGTCCTCCTGGTAGTAAGTGGCTCCTGCCGCCCATGGACATCTGTAATCAACCCCAAATAAGATCGGAGTCACACCTGAGCTTGACCATAGATGCTCGGGTAAGAAAGTCACCCTTACTTCAAAACAAAACACAGCAGCGCTTAACATTGCTCTTATTAGGCGACGGCGAGAAATAGTTGTAGCGGTGGAGCTGCCGCCGTGGTGAGTCGGATTCGAACCACAAAGGGTTCTACCACCTTCACAAAGTCGAATTAATATAAATACAAGTTAAAATTTTCAAACGACAAAGTTATTTAATTTGTACAGCCATAGAATAGAATATTGAATCTACGAAATTGTTATAATAGTATTACGAATATTATTTAATAGTTAAGCCCAATGAACTATGTTGAATCTACAGTAAGTCTTTTTGCCAACAGCTTAATCATGAACGGTATTTATAATTTAATTATGTACTGACACAGGTAAATATAATTACAACAAATGATGCGCGCTTGTAGTTATTATTTCGTTCGCTTTAGTGATAAGTTAAGAAAATTGTTTCAATTAGATAACAATCATATTTTATTTTACTTTGAATCCGTTCAGTAATCGACACATGAACGAGTCATTCAGGTGCAGCTCAATGCTTACGGCTCACATATATGATTTGTATTATTATTATGAACGAATAACTATACTAGTTCAGATAATAAAAATACAAATCTTAGAACTTATGAAAACATGATACGGGCACCAGTTGAACTGACTTGCGTTGATTCGCGGTTCCGGTTCAATACGTATATTGTGGACTGAAGTGAAGATGAACTAGTACATGCATATAAATTGAATCGCCAGTTCCTTAGAAACTTATATATATTTATTGAGAACGAACGCGTGAGTAAACCCTAGCAAATTATTTGTGTACCGAGGAAAGTAGCGTGACCCACCTAGCGATAATTTATCATTTCCGCTATCGCAATGTATTAGCAGTAGGCCTGTCGCGAATGTAAAATTGGATTTCTTACCGTTACAGGATCAAATGACGTAAGGACATAATGAAATAAGGACTCCTGGTTTATCTCCGCTATTGCACAATAAACTTCCGCAATTATGTATTTATTTCTCTATTTTTGGAATGTGGGTTTGTTTGTTTATGAGTTATCGTTAAACTAATCATAATGTTACGAGTGTCATAAGCTCTTTTTTAAACTCAAGAAGCAAACTGCATGGAAATGTATCGTTTGTGACAGTTTTTACAATTTTGCAGTTATAATATGCACTCGCAATTTTTTATATTATTACTAGTTATATCCATTCCACCTTAAGCGTTCTTTGCAAAATATGTTCTTCTGTAACCAATCTTAAATAGTATTATGTGAAACGCCTTAATTGGGAACATTTTATGTTCCCTTTATCACAATTATTATTATACATAAAACAATATGTACAGTAGCGTGAACATTATCATTGTAAGAAATATAATTATGATTAATTCACACACAGGCATTTTAACAACTTCAATATTAAGCGTAGTCTCTTTATATATCTCTTAATGTTTTTTTTGTTTTATTTTAAATTAAAGTTAATAATAGATTCATTCAATCAGAGAATATGATTGAACGCAATGGGCATTTTAAATGTGTTTAGTGCATATATATGTACGTAACTTGTGCATACTACGCAAATAAATTTTGTATTTTCAATATTTTATTCAAAATACTCTTTTTTCGACAATGATATTACTTACTGAAGGTAAGGTTTTATAGTACCCAACAACTGTTTGCTGTATCGTTTCCTAATAAGTCAAATGAACGATACAGAATCAACATAACACGACTGCTAAATATACTTTTAAGTTTTACCTCAGTATATCACTATAAAACCGCGATATAATCAATATGTAACAGGTTTATTACTGCCAATCAAGTTTGTGATTATTGAAATAGGTAGCACAGCTGCGTATTTAACTAATTAATATTTGGTACTAGGTACACTGTTTTATTATGTGACAGGTTTATATTTAGAAACGGTATTCTCCATCAATCTGCTTAGAAGAACGCAGTAGAGTATGTTCCAGTCCTTCAGAGGGGAGAGCCCAAAGAATAGTTGTGGAACATTAAAGTTGCACCCATCTCACTATTTGTGTTATATTGTTGTAGCTATGCCACAATAAATCTACGTATTAATTTCTTTTAACATATTATTCAGATATAAAACAATTTTAATGTTAATGGATTTCCGAACGACATTATAGTTAAATCGTTTACTTTTAAAAATAATACAATGTAAAATAAAGTGTATAAGTACAAGTACTATTACAATAAATTACAATGGATTAGTAACGGTCGCAGTTGCCTTTTGTTTATAAGTCCAGTCGTAACTATCAAATAATGATATAAAAAGATATTAAACCTGAATGTAGAAGAATCCTGACTTTCTCTTTTATGGGAGACGACAATTATGATGTTGCCTTAATTGTTTAATATATGTTAATGATACAATATAAAAGTTATCCCGCAAACGGGAGCATACTGTCATATTTATAACTTAAGATTATAGTTAACGAATTAACGTTTAATAACATATTTCACCACATTGTTAGACGCGGATATCTTTTGAAAATAATAACGGTGCAGGTCACGGGTTGCCAACCAGTCGACGACAGTTTTAACTCCAGTCAATCGTGTCTAGGTAAAGAAAACAACGGCGATCTTTTTACCCGGCTGCGTCAGAAGGAGGGTAATGTTTTCGAACGTATGTATGTATATTTGTTTGTTTGTATGTATGCCCATTTCTTCGCCACGCCTTACAGCTCAAACGGCTTGACGGATCATGACCTATGACATATCATTAGAATCGTCTCAGATTGGAGAGTAACATAGACTATATAATTTTAAAAAATGGCGCCTGAAAATAGAGGAAAAAGGGGGGGAGGAGGAACGGTTTTTTTTTTACTATTACGACAATATTTATATCAAATGGAATAGACCTATCTAAAAATATTTATATTGACAAAACCTCGTATGAGCTTTAAATTAAATATATATCATTATTAACAAAAATATCGTTTTATGCAGTCGGGTTTTTTGGTTAAATGTTTTTACGATCTCTCTAGTTTTCCGAGATACAAATAAAAATAATTCGGGCATGACGGCCTTATTTTTAGATCGCACAAACTCTAATTATTCAAATAGTAAATCTGTACTGGTCATGTGAGGATGGAGGATGTGAGGATGGAATCATACACCTGTGAGAATTTTTTTGAGATCACTCCCTGAACAAGCGGTTTTCTTCATGATGTTTTCTGTATCGGTGAAGCAGGTGGTAATTATTTTATAATGCATATATACCTTACTGAGAAAAATCAGATTAACGTATTTTGGTACTGTATTTCAAATCACCAACGTTCCAAAAATCATACCACTGAGCTATGCTTAATAGTGTATTAATTTATAATAAATTTAAAATTGTAAACTAAACACAGAAAAATCTTTGTTAATTCATAATATAAATAAATATGACTAGCGCTCATAGTATACCTACCTAGTAGGACCCTTCACACACAAACTGTGTGCAAGAACAAGTTCAGTGTAATTATAAATGCAAGGTATATACTTACGCAAAATTAATTTTGTAATACGTACGTGACGATGTGGATATATTCGACATATTATGTGTAATTTTTGGATACTTATATAATTTAACGCATACTGTACAAAATAATTTCGCCCCAAGTATTATGTAAATAAAATTGGCACATTTAAATAACGAAACTTGTGATACCAATTGATTTTACAATATGTATCGTGTAAGCTGCTGTACCATTGCCACATCTATTCATACCTTATACTTAAGAACATTATGAGACGTAGCTGTGTTTTAATTTAAAGAGCGACTTATTCCTCAGGGGTAGGCAACGCATCTATGGTTGGTCTCTAATTATATCCGATGTTGATTACAGGTGGCCAAAGGTTGCGGTGACCACTTACTTTCATGTGAACTGTAGGCTCGTTTGGTAATTGTAAATGAAGACAGAAGAAAAATATACTTGAATATCATCGGTTCCAGCGAATAAATTAAACTTTTGCAAATTTACACATTCGCATTAAGCTGATATTATTGAATGTCGTTAGTATTCTATTAACAGAGCAATATTAGATCCGAATTCGTCGATAACGTTGGCCGTTTCCGACACATGACTCATAGCAAATTAGCAATTCGTGAGTACTCCGTAAGGTTTATTTTATTATAAATATTTAGTAGATATTGCACTGTTTCTAGAAAATTTATCATATATTAACCTTTATTTTGTGATTCAGTAAATAAAACGTTAATATATTAAAATTTGATTCAAGCTGTTACGTTTGTCTTATGAGGGTATGGAATGTTTCTGCTGGAGGACCATTGCATATTCTCATAATGGTTGGACCATGTTAATATTCAGATTTGCATATCACATGACCAAGGGCAGAGTAGCACATGCAATTCGCCAATCGACAGTGAGCAGAGATGGCTCACGCAACGAGACCCTTTTATTTATCCCGCAGTTTCACCGCATTTAAAAAATTGCTACTTGCCATACTTTCTTTACACCTTCAACAATTTAAGGAACATTGTATTTTTTCAAAGAGGATTGATCACAGCTGCAGCTAAGTGCGCGTAGAGCGCGCGCGTATTATGGGTTTTAATTTTTCTCAAAATAAATGTTAGCTATGTTACGCCTTATAATTTAAGCTATCTTTCAGTGAAAATCCCATCAAAATCGGACCAGTGGTTTGGGAAATTACTCATGAGTCTGTTTATTAAATTCATTTGGCCAAAACTGGTAATTTGATGTTACAGACACTTCAATTTTATTTATTTGTATCATAAGTACCTAAAAGTTTAATCATTTTCTGACACTTCAGAACTACTAATGTTTATTTGCATAGTTGATATCTACATACGTACAATGTACGCAAATCAGTTTAACAGTATTACTCCCCCTTCCCTTGGGGTCTTACAAATCGGCACCAATTCGCTTCATTTGCGAGGGTTAATTGCTCCGCTCGGGTTCTTGTAGTGAGCCGGATTGATTGGCCAATTATATGCCACTAATATCTTCCGAACCCTGTAAACAATTTGTTACTGGAACTCGATTGATCTTTCCGGAACTGGATTACATTTGTACATCTAATGATCCTTGATGCTAAAATTCCTTATTATGCTTGTAAGTGTTAAACAATTAAGATTCCTAAGCTTGTTAATGAAATATTTAACATGATCTTTATTGTAGTGTAGAAGCTGCCTTAATATTCCTCAGTTAGGTTTATTGTAAGTCTGTATTGTGTCAGTATTGATATAGCTTTCATTGAGTGTAAGTATACCTACGTCTTTAAGCTCAAACGTATACGTGTACGCTCGTAGCGACATCATCACATGGCGACGTTGCCACAATTGAAAACTTCTAATCATAACTACGTTATAAACATTATATATATCAAAGTATTTTAAAGCCTGTGCGTTCATTATTAAGTAGGTGATCTTATTATTTACATTTTATTTTGGCTCGCGCTACAGAGAAATTTAGAGCGCTACGAAATATTGCAGATATTATGATCGTCTTTAAGCTAGTTCACTAGTTGCATTTAGGCGCACGCGTTCACATCAACGCTAGAAACTTCGACTCTACTTTATCGCTAAGAATAACCATAAAAGTATGATTTATAAGCGTCGCCTCGTGCATGCGGAGTGAAATAAAACCGGCAACTTTGTGCTGTATTATACAGTTAAATGGCTACAAATCTTTTTAACACTGTAGCGTTTTCACGTGAGCAATTGTCACTTAAATAACCCAGTTATCACGTAATGAGCAGAGTGTATACAACACGAAAGTACGTGATTACTTAGGACTCCCATTAACCAAATGACGCTGCTCGTGTGATTCCAGTGGTTCTGGAGGCCAACAAGTTAACTCCAAGCACAAATTGACGTTGAGTAAAAGTGTTGCCGCGTTGATGTTCGTCTCGCGCAGGCAGCGGATCCTTTGACGAGCGTTTATAATGAAGAATCGGGAAGTACAGCGAGAGCGGATGCAGCGAGTGCAGCATGTGAGCGGCCAGTTCGGACGCCTCTGTCGGCCCGACGTGACATAATATTGCTCGCCCCGCCCACGTGCTCTTGCTCACCCGCCCCGAGTGCGAGCGGGACGCAATGATTCCCTCCGCCGAAGCCTCCACGCAGTACTGTTTCCAAGAAAACCCAACTGTTATTATCTGGCGCGGATTGTTCTCGACCTCTCGCCGCTTTACTTGGCCGCTCTCATGAATGAATCGCAGCGCCCGCAGGTGCGCGCCCCGGAGCGCTAAATTTCGTCGGCAATTACCCACTTCTAAATTTGTAGCAATTTTCAGCACGCCACACGATAATTTTCAGTGGCCGATGCTTTTACGCTTTCGGCTAATTTCGCGGTAGGAATTACACAGGAAGTCCAAATTTGTAGGGATATTTGGATTTCGATTTGATTAGCGAAAATTTGCGACTTCATGCTTCCCGCCAACAATCCACTTGCGTGGTCTCGTTCGGATGAATGTAAATGTACAGTAGATTGTACATCAATCACACTTCTGTTGGCACTGGTACGTGCGATAATTTCGGCGTATGTTTAACAAGCTTCACGCGTGTTGCCAATGATTGAATAATCAATCACGTTCATTAATCAATATTTATCCACTACAAATAGTCGGATATTATTATATGCCAATTGGAAGGTATCACACAATGACAAAATTAGCCGGCTGAAGTCAAAATTTTGTCCCAATTATGTCCGCTATGTACCTACCATGCCATATTGAAATTTATGTGGAGTAAATTATGTACTTCATTCGTAATAACTTAAATCCTGACCAAAGTAAATTTTCAATGTCATTGTTTTAAGGGGCATTGTTGTAATAAAGGCAGAGTACTGTCAACCCATTATTGTCCCACTGCTGGGCACGGGTCTTCTCTCTGATTGAGAAAGTTTCAGGACATAGTCCACCGCGCTGGCCAAGTGCGAATTAGTAGACATAAGGGCAGAGTATTACAATATAGCAATATCAGTATTCCGTGTTTTTTTTTTGTATCAATTGTGATGTCAGGGACTGGATATTATCATCAGAAATGTATAACACAATTATGGTCTGATTTGACAGAATTCTCCATATTTATTACCCCGTATATATACGTAGTACCTAATAAATATGGAAAGTTACACCGAAAAATTTAAACTTGCTATAATTTACGGTTGAAAATTATATATTTTTGCAATATTTGTATCGTACTACAGTAGCAAATCTATAAAATGAGAGCATTTACATTGATATGAGAACCGAGTATTTCAATAATTATTATTTTGATTAAAAACAAATAAAAGCCGGATAAGGAGAGAAAGCACACGGGTGACGGTGTTACTATAATTTATGGTTGCCAAACGTACAGTATATGTCTATTATACTCTAGCATCTAATTCGGATAGGTTTAAATATTTATATTAAGTGCTATACTAAACCTAGGCTTTTTATAGAACATTACGGAGGTTGATTTTTCTCTAAGGTCATACTTCAAATGTAATTTAAGATGCATCAAGAAGTGATAACAATGCAAAAATAATTAAATTGGTTTTAACAAACAAGTTGAGATGTAACGCAAAATGTATTGCAAACAATAAACTTGCTCTTTTGATCATTACTACCTATATTTTTATGCAATTAGGAAACAAAACTTTTATACTTTTAGGAAATGTAATGAAATGTTTGATTCAGATTTTTTTCTACAAATGTGTTTAGGTGAACATTTTGACTTATATTTATTTTCTTTATCTGTAGTTAATTATAGATATGGGTATATTCTAACATAGTCAGGCAACCCTAATAACTTCGGAGCAGTGGGACGGCGTTAAGACTATGATTGGCGCCGTTTCGGCACTCGAACCCGTCGGACCGGTCGCCTTGTCGCAACAGTAGCCTTACATTCGTTGGCCCATGATTAAATATGCCTTTTGTCTTTAAGATTTGTAATATATACGAACGTAACACGTGTTTAAATGTATGTACCTAAAAGGGTTTCCTTGTTAAGAAAATCAATATATACTCATATCTTTGCAGCTTAATGGTTAGATCTATGTTGATTTTAATAAAAATAAGGAACCTGTAAATAATGGTTATTTAGTTTATTAATTTTACATTAAGTTATAATGTTTATTTTAATATTTAATTAGTGCCAATTTGGTAAGCTGTCTAATATATTTTTGGTAAAATAAGAATCAAAAATAATTTATTATCTCCAAAGAAACCTTAAAATCTCAAGTATTCATTTAATCCATCGTTCTATGGCAAAAAACTCGAAAGTTAAAAATATAACGGAATTTTACATTACGGCATTATTTTACGTTACGTTATTATACTTGTTACTTTAAGTTAAGTGAACGTCAAATAAAAGTACTCTTTCCCTTGTTTTAGAGTTTTATTTTGTGAAAATATTAGTCACAGAAGTATCTGTTAGGTTAGGTTAGTTCTTATGATAAGATTCTTAGAGTTCTCTTTTCGAGTAAGAATATTTTCAGTTAACTTTTATCGTTTCGTGCTCGTTGAATTTTCAATTTTCTATGTTGATTATTATCTGATTTATTATTACAAATCAGTATTAGCAGTGGTACCTATTAATAGTTAGTTTCCTAAAATCTTTTTTCATTTTATCTTTTAATGTGATTATTGCCGTGAATAAATACAATATACGTGATCAGAGTAAATAAATTAGCGTCCACGAGGAAATTAACCACGCATGACGAATAATCTATTCAACGTTCACGATATTCAGATTTCATCTTTTCTAGACGCCCACATTTGTTGTTAGCTTATGATGACGTCAGCCTCTTGTACATCCTTAAGCTATGGCTAAATACTAGACTTAAATGATTGCGATAGTGGTTGTACTATTCAGTTATTAATTTTACCCTATTAAGGTAATATTTTTCGAGCGTATGTATGTTTGTATGTATGTTTTGTTTGGCACGTTACAACTCAAACGGCTTGAAGGATTGTGACATATGAAATATAATTAGAGTCTTCCCAGTTTCTATCTCCTGCCACTGAATGGAGATTACAATTAATAAATCGCTTTTGCTCAAACTAATATTAAGATATACATATTTTTTATTTATTAGTATGTTGGTATAATACGGCTAAACTGATTATGAGTTTTTTCCTTATGTTAAGTATTGGTTGAAAAGTTATGTGTCATTATTATGTATGTCTAACAATATCTTGAAAAACTGAGTCGTGTACGGAAGATAATCTAAACATAATATAATAAAAATGAAAGTGTCACATGTCTATACATCTCATGTGAATATCTATATTTTTCTTTATGTGTGCTTATTTATTTGAAATTGCTTCAAACTGGCTTAATTTGAAGGATTGCCAGCTATTCTATTTCAAAGGATTGAAAATATATTGATAAATAAATATATTGTTTATTAAAGATTAAAAACAACTGTTACAATAGCGATGAGTAAAAGTGTCATTTTACTCATCGTTTACTACATGTTTTGTACATTTTTATTAGTATTAATCAAATGAGTGTGAATTACGAAATAGTAATTTAATTTCCTACTTCTGCGTGCGGTTTCGTGTCATGTGTACACGTTTTCTCTGCGGGCGACGCTTGCAAAAACAACTAGTGATTCACCGAGACGCGATCATTTCCACCCAGTCGGAAAATTCCTGTAATTTTGTAGAAACTTTCTTCAGCGATCATTGCTAACTTGATAATCTCTGCACGCAATCCATGTGTTGAATTGCATCTCTACGCGCATCGTGTGTTAATGAATTTGCAACTACAATATTTTCACATGCAAAATATATCGTGCTACTTCCCATTTCATATCAGAATAAAAATCATATTAACAGTTGACACACGTCCACGTGTGCATCGTTTCTTAACATTCAATGTTACAAAACATTCCTAACTTGTATATTATCTACGACAAGATAAGAGGACCAAAGTGGGGGTGACATCATCACGACACAGACCGTGTCGCGATAAAGATACTGTTCAGTAGGTAACCTTATACATATACAATAGCGAGATAAGATACAAAATAACAATATTTTCAACTAATACAGAGCCGCGCAAATTGAGCGTGAAAGCACTAAAGCCGGTTTGAAACCAATAACGATATTGCCAATAAAGCAGTAGTGTAATGGGCGAACCTTGAAAAATAAATATTTTAAACTGTTCAAAGTGAAATGGGAGTAAAAATAATGATCCACTTCTCCGTGTTTGTGAACGGCAGTAGAGCAGCTCTACTCAAGCGAAGTTGACTTGGCACAGACAGGAGCATATCGGATTGAAACTCGAAATTTCAAACCGGTTTCTTGTATTCGTCATCCCTTTCTAACTCTTTTGGTCGGGTATATTCCCTCTCGTTTCGTGAGTCACCGTTTTTACGTATCACGCCGGCGCGGCTGGCCGCTCTACGCACTTCATGGTCACTCGTTCAACTCCGTCACGCTTTGACTGCAATAAGTGGACGTTATGCGACAATATATTAATGCCCAAATTAATAAGTAGACACATTTTTGTAGAGCATATTACGAAATTGCTTCAAACGTGCATGCTTGTTTTGTAAGTAATATTAGCATTTTTATGCAATCTCGTTTCGCTACTACTGAAGTATCTTAACATTTAAAACAACGTTGCTATTTAGGGTGGAAGTAACTCGTACCAAAATTTATACGATGCTCATAGGAAAAACGATAAGTTACAAATTAACACAATGTGATGAACTATCAGTATCAATAAGAGCATGATTTAATCTCCTTTTAACAACACCTCTCGTGTGAAATGGCTTTTTATTTTTCATCGTAAATTTACAGCTCTTTATACGTTTACGTGCAGTTTCGCGTGTTCTCGTATAAACAAGAACATTCTGTTCCCTGAATCAAGTGTTATTTTAAAACTTTCGTATGGATTTAGTACGTACATGTCAAGCTTTTTGCTCTTTAAATACATTACCGTATTTGTTACGCCGAGCTTTCATGAACTGGAAGTTGATCTGTGGCAGATTGGATTTAACGTGATAATAGGTGTGATATTGGCTTGTGATTTGATTCCATTTTAAGTATGTATACAATTGATACTCGTTCGTGAAACGGAATCATTATAAGCGCGTAATGATAAGTCATCAGCGACAGTTTTTCATGTTTGAATCGTATGTTTGATGTAATGAATGGCCCCGGAGATCGGCGTGCAGTACTCCGAGGTGTAGAAAGAGAAAGGGAACTTATTCAAAAGTAGGTAATGTTTTTGCTGTTCTCATTGCGTTGCGGCAGCGGGCGGGCGCAGGCGCATGATTCACCGCCGCGTGGGCTGAGCTTATTATGTTCGCTCCTCTATCCACACTAGATAACTTTTTCTTTTGCCCCAGTGTCTAGGAAAGCTTCTGCTTGATTAATAACTCACTTGTAATCCCTTCACGACTGGCTGTTTAGTCTTCTGCGAATCATAATAGGGTGTGTACGACAAGTGTGGCCTATAAATGCAACTGAACAATAGCGCGGTTCCTGTATAAATTGCTATAATTGCACAAAAGTCGTCTTCCTAGAATCTGAAACAGGCGTTCATTAACACTTTATTGTTATATTCCATAGTAATTTACGTTTCGGTGAAGTCAACTCTGCCTTCACAACATTAGTTCTGGGTTTTATATAAATCCTTTGAACGTTACCTGTGATGTTTGCAAAGGTGTGTTTTAGACATTTATTCATTTTTCAAGCTCTGAAACGTTTCATGTCTTGTGTTTTGTATTCTTTCTTTTTTTTATCTGTCGCCAGTAATTTAATGGCTCATTTTGTAAACGTTTAGATTTCTATTCATTGTGAAGACTGCTTTTATCGGTTTTTGTGTGTAAAAGCTTTTGTGGGTTGGCAAAGATAATACAGTTATGGTAAATAAAAAAACGAATATCTTTGTCCTTACAAACAACGATGACTAAACCAATACAGTATTAAGATAAGACATCGTTTTATGCATACATTTTGCGATATATTTACCGATAGTGTGTATAGTATAGCATCTTCAAAACGCATAGAAAGTTTTCTAATCTACTTCTTTTACAATGTACTTTAAGTGCACCACGAACCGCACATTAAGTTCGCCCTGTGGGTACGCGCAACAGTTAAAGATATTTTTACCTATAAAATGTTAATAAAAGCTATATTAATATTAAAATAAATTTAGAAAATGCAGTTTTAACAAATGTAGTAATGTACTGGTTAAAAACTACGAAGGTAGGGCTTGCGAGATATTTTCAAACAGGCATACTAAGGGGTGATGGTATTACGGAGGGGCAGTGCCGTCATGGTTGTCGGTTGTCTTATGTGTGCCGTCACAGATAATTACAAATAGCCAAGTAAAATTTTTAAGATCTTATTCAATGTCTTTAATATTGAAACAATGATTAAACTCAACTTAAAAACCGATGAATATAAGACAAGCCTAATATTTATAAGGCGTCAAACATTTAGCGTGCACAATATATATTCGATAGAGACTATATCTCTCGTTTTAATGTTATATGCAAAGGTTTATTTTAAATGTTCCTTATTGATTGATATTTAAGTTAGCGACCTCGATGTAGATCGATAGGTATTGAGCTGTCAGCGCTATCGTAAGATTGCGTCTTGTATTTTTAACGAGTAAGTGTCACTTGTACATGCATATAATATGTAGGTAAAAAAAGATTAGGCATCCACTTTTAGTATTACCAAAATATTATTTTATCCTTTTAGGAAAATGATGAGTGAAGATTAACTAGATCTTCAATCATTATTTTCACGTTCTCTTCAATTGTTTATCTTTACGAGCACTAAACAGTGGGGATGGTAAATATCTTACAATTATACATTATATTACAATGTTTTCATTAACATTGTATTATTATGTATAATTGTTAAGGATCCGGGAGGTATAGGATCTCCTTGAGAATTGTCCGGGTTATGAGGGTTTCCCTCGAGCCCCGAACATTCTTGCCCAACCGCCCTTATGTTGACTTAGCCGTAACACATGAGAGACCCGGAGGGTAAGACGTCCCAGCTACGCTCGGATACCACCAAATTAGTTTAGGTATTTTTGTATTTTAATAATCTTGTCCAACTGTCTATCAATAAATTACACTACTGTGGCTCTATACCAACAAGGTACAAATCAATTAAGGGTGATTTAAAATATGAGCAAATTTAGGCGCCAGTGTTTACCCCCCACAATGATGTCAGATGCTGTTATAGGCTTTCGAAAGTCATTTCACCAGTATTGAGTTTTCATCTTCTAATATGGATACATCGGTCCAGTATTGTATAAAAAATTACGCTTCTAGTGAAAAAAATGTCGAGCAGATCAGACTTTATTGTAGTTTATATAGACGAAGGCTTGAGTTTATAGGTTTTCACGTTATACTTGGCCAATGATGACCTTGGTCCTACTTATCCGTGCTCGCTATTGTATCACGAATAGATTGATAATTAAAAAAATCCGTAAAAAAAAGTGTAACTTTTTGTTAACCGTAATAATTCGTAATTGCTGCCTCGCCTCTAAATGGTATATACTTGAATGACCTTTAAATCAACATGTAGAGCTGTCGCGGCATGGGAGCCTGACGGGATGTCGCAAACGTGCTCACGCATTGTGCTCGGCACTGCGCGGGCGCACACGATCGAGCTTTCTCGCCGCGCCGCACGCCATTGTGATCTATCCCTACTCCACGTTCTGGCGAGACCTTAATGCAAATATCACTATATATGTCCTATATAATATGCAGTTTGCAAAACATTCGAGTAACCTTTTAAACAATAACTAAATTATAATTACAAATGTTTCCGTAAACATAATAATAATAAGAGCGGAGATTCCTTCATTCTACACTATATTAACTGTAACAGTCACTGCGTTGTGCTGCTGACCTATAAAGTTACAAGTTGACCTTTTGTTTATTTTCAATATTGTAACGGTGTAACATGATCCGTAGCTAAATTAAACAGGAATAGTTTAAATAATATAATTAAGCTATTATTAAAATTATTGCATTATACGAAATGACACAAAGGTTTATTGAAGATTATATTTCAATTAATAAAATAATTAGCACTATCAAGACAATTAATTTTACTGATATAAATAGGAAAGCACTAAATTGTTATTTGTATATATGCTTTATTTCCATTACGAAAGTTAAAGTGTTTGGCAGTGAAGTTCACTTCCAAACGCTCTTACTTTCGTATGTTAAAAAGAATATATTTTTTTTTAATTGTACAGGACGTATATTTATAACACAGTTTCTCTGTTATAATGCTATATAATTATTATTAATTAATTATAATTTCCTTATAATACAGTTCACCAGTAGCATTAATCTCTTAGCGCGTACTCGAAGAAAGATGGCGTCTCGTAGTCAAATCAAAATAGAACTCGGCTCGCAAATGGCGCGTTTCATTCCCACTTTGATTGCAGCCAGTTAATGTACCGTTACACTCTTGTAATCTCGCCACGTGTTGCTTTTAATGAACACTGTTAACCTTACATGTATTTATTTTTGTGTAGAAGTTTATTCGAGGTTTTACGACCGATGTGTTGGTAAAGACTGTCATCGTATCCTTATCCAATTCGCGTGGCGCAGTCTTCAGTTGTTTGCACATGGTGCGCGGGGGGTGCTGATTTCGATTCCCGGCCAGTTAAATATTCAAATGTTGTTAACATGTTTCTGTATGTGTTATAAGACCCGCAACACCGAGGGTCCTAATGTGGGCTATGCGATTGACAAGCGTTTGTTTTTTTTTAATAATATTTGATTTTGATATTGATACTACATCTGTTTCTATGTCATGTAACTGTTTTGGTTTCAGTGCTAAGTTAAAACAAAGATATCAAAATCAGTACTTCCATATTAGTTCTTACAGAGAATAAAGCCATTCTGATCGACCTCATGCGACACTCTCATCCTGCTTGAAGTTGGGTACGGCAGTCAAAACCACCAACCACGTCTAGGTTTTTAATAAATTTTGCCAATAACCAATGAAAAAGTTCAACAAGTGGTTAGTGCCTACTGCTACTACTATTACTACATTTCAAAATACTACTGCTAGTACTATTTTGAAGTGTATTACTTGTCAGTGGGTATGCATATTTTCAAAATCTGTAAAATGATTGCTAGGTTATTTCATGAGACATAGATGAATATTGTTAAATAACAAAGTGATTTACACTGTACATGCGTGCTTCATAGGTCTTAACTTATTTAACTAACATTGTACTTATTAAGGAGTTGCCCGAAATTACTCATTAATTCTCTCAATCTAAGAGAAGACCAGTGCCCAGCAGTACGACAATTAAGAGTTGACGGACGAACTCAATAACTTTACATATTTATATCATGCTATTATATTCTGCGTTATGCCGTATGCTATCCGAGAAAAGCACCATTACCTCTTCTCGTGAATGATGTAGGAGGCAACTTAATGACAAAATCCAGGAGATGGGCACCAGCGTCTTAGGGAAGGCCCCAATTAGAGAAGACCCATGCATGGCCAGCAATGTACGTCAAATGGTGATGGATGGATTCTACGCTTCTCGATTTGTTGCGTAGATAATGTTACGGAACCCTTCGTGCTCGAGTCCGACTCGCACTTGGCCAGTTTTTATTTAGTTTGTATATTATCAATGAAAACTTTAGGACTATGACAATTAAAAAAAAGTTATTGTAAGAGTACCCTACTTATTGATGTATTTTTCACCGATGTCCCAAAAGAATGAGATACCTATTTATCACGTTTATTTATTTTTAGGCTTTCGTGCCCAAAGGATCCTATTACTCCGCTGTCCGTCTGTTCATCTGTCTGTGATAGCTAGACACTTGAATTTTTTTTACAGATGATGTATTTAAGCTATAACAAGAAATAAAAACAGAATAAAATAAATATTTAAGGGGGGAGGGGCCATCCAATAAACGTAATTTTCTTGGTCGATATTAATAATGGCATCAGGAAGACGAATGAAATATTCACTGAATATTTATATATTCACTTAATATTATAAATTACGTTTGAAAATAAATTATTAAATTAAAATAAAATAAATATATAACACCCCCTTAAATATTACAACAAACGTGATAATTTTGCCGTAGTATACCTACCGTCTTCTGGTATAAAGGGAAATGCCATAATCCAAAATAGTAGTATGCCAGCATTTTACTGGGTGAGTTATCAGAAATTGTAACAAATATATTGGAATTCAGTGAATTTTCAATACGTTTCTCAGATTTTATACAATATACTGAAATACTTTGGAATCTAGTTCCTGATCTTTCGTATCTCTATTTTATGCATAATAAGAGGATAGTTAGGATCAACCGGAAGCAATGATAAGTTTTATATTTTTTATCCAAGATAGAATACTTATTATTAGTTTTATCCTATTATTTCACTTTAAAATTTCACGGTAGAAGATCACTGGTTTTATGTGTGTTTTGAAGGGTGATGCAGTGCTATTATGCTTGCAAAGGTTCAGATTTTGTTCACTGGGAGTAGGGGCCATAAACGCCACGGACATCATTATATGCATTATTAAGGAATTAAAGTTTTTGAAGCTTAATATAAATAATAATGAAAAATTCAAGTTACAAGCACAGAAACATTATTCCAATGTAGCCTCTCCTTTTCAGTAAATTATAGAAGAGTCAGCGCTCTTCTATAATCTTTAGTTCACTTTTAATGTTTGTAGCTGCTGATGCTGCCAATCTTGAATACTAGGCGACTAAGCGACATAACCCGAGATGGGCAGCAACGTCTTCTTGTATAACATCAACACCTACTGCAGTCACCGACACGCAAAGCAAAGTGCGGTGACTATTATAACATAAACCCCCATCAGACCAGGCCAGGTCCAGCAATGGTCCACAAAAAGTTAATGGATGTAAAATGTTTACATTATTACATTCAATAGAAATGTTTAACGTAATAGTAACGGGGTAATATCTACCTTTTGTAAAGTTTTAGTTTTATTGCTTCACAATCAGGTGATAGAGTAAGTGAAGTATTCGAGGAATTTCACGCAAATATAAACATATCAGTTTGCTTGCTTGTCAATAGTCAAATAAAATATAGAGATTTGAGAGGCGGGTGGTGTTTTCTCTCTTGCTATCCTCACATTATTCCTATTCCTTGGTCGGCGAGCTATCAAGTGCGCGGTGGCCATTGCCCCATAATAGAGTGCGCATTCAACTATTAATCTGCTCGAAAACGTTTGTTTACAACGGTATCGTACGAAACCTGTTGTCGATTGCGTTATGGTAACATCGGTCGCAGCAAATCAGTTTTGTTAGACGCGGAGAGCGGGGCGCGGCATACATGCATTATTCAAGGCTCATTTCTATTCAACGGCGACGACAGGCCGCCCGATAAAAACTTCTCGTTTGACAACTCGGACGCCTGCACCCTTTATACTTACGTCATGTCCCTACTCTCAACACTATACCACCACGAGTCACTTACTCGTATTCATTACTATAATTCTTATGGTGCTTTCAGGATAATCGTACGCTCGACGCCGATCAATGAACGCCACACTACGCACTATATTTTAATAATTCATGGGACTCTACCAAAACTCGTCTTTACCGACCATGTTTGTGTTTCAAATTTAAATGACAAAACGCCCAATTCATACGACTTTCAAACATAACTTGGATGTAAGGCCGATCCCCGTTAGTACATCAGCGTAAAATTCCAAAATAAACCCCACGTAATAATATATTCTGTGTTACGGTCATAATCATCTTCGTATTAACAGCTCGTAAAATAACTAAAGCGCGTATGCATTCAAATTCCAGACATCAAATGAATCCATTAAAGTGGAGTTTAAACAAATGATGCATTAAATTTCTTCTGTAATTGAATGTACATATAATACTTTTGAATTGTGTCCTAAGAGATGATGTAGATGTAAGCAATTTATTGATCCTTTATGCCGGTACAAAAGTTTAATCGGCTCATGATCAATTTGGCCTACTTATTCTTAAAAGTCTCAATGCATGTTTGATTCGGATTCTAACTAAAACTGTTCAAATAATTAGTGCATTAAATTAGGAAAAAAAACTAAAATGTTAACATCTGATACTGCAAATATTCCAGATTTCACTTGCACTAAATTCTTTCTATATTTTTTCGCTTTAATACCTTTAGGTTAGGTTAGGTTAGATATATTTACATAACAAAATTGCTTCTAGGTATTTTTATTTTACTTTCTTTATTTTTTGTGTAATTTTAGTGTGTCACACTTACAAGAATTATTTTTCCACCGTCTTCCACCACATGCGCATTAAGCAGTTATTGACAACTTGGTGGTGTCGTTAGAAAACAAAAAGTTTGAGCCAGTTTTTACATATTACAATCAAGGGTATTCTAGAAAAGCAATAAGGTCGATTTAACTATTAAGAGGTATATCTAATGCATATGACACCTCCTGTTTAACATGTTAAATTTCATTAAACATGTTCTTGTAGAAAGAACTAAATGGAGGGACTGATGTTAAGCACAAGTATGAAAAAGTAAATGCTGATATTGGATCAGTATTGACTAACTGTTAGTCTAAATTCAACAAAAGAAAAAACCAAATGATAAACCAGGAGTGCCTATTATTAGCGAGTGTCGAATGACAAGTGGTCGGACGACATTGGTGCGGAAGCGGCGGCGGACCGTTGTCGCTGGCACAGTGCCCGTGACCGCCCGCTACAGTTATACGGGTATACCCTCGCGATTGGTTCTTGCTACGACGAGTTCAATCTAGGGCTGCTAGGGATTTTGGTAATAACCGTAAACTTGCACAGATTTGTGTTCTTCGTTGTTCAAAGGAGATTAAGCTGGAATCAAATCAAACGACGAATCTATGTACGCTTACGATACTGATCACGATCAGTATCGTAAGCGTAAATAGATTCGTCGGAAAGATTCGAGTCTTTCATGAAAATATATTTTGTATTTCGTATGAAAATACACATAAACTTGTGTAATACGATATTGGTATAGTAAGGACATTGCAAGTGTACTACATCACAAGTGAAAATAGACGGTGTATGTAGTTAAGGAAAATATCATCATATTGAAATATCATTTTAAAATATTGTCAACCTTATAGTTATGTAAAATTAATCATCGTGCCCTTATACTACTCGTATCTTTGGTATCCTTAATACAAACCTATTAGAATTTTCTACTAGGACAAATGTACAATATGTATAGTTGCACACGTCACCTTGTGCTGACATATTTAACTTAAGGTTAAAGTTCAGGTGTAAGTATTTGCGATGCCATTTAAATTGTGAGGGTTGCATTAATCTTAAAACGATTGTAGGATACCATGAGTTGTTCTTGATACATGTATGTGTGTCATAAAGGAAAAATATTTTGTTATTTTACACAATATTAATGCATTTTTTTTACTATCTGCAAGTACTCGTTGCTCCCTTTTAGATCAACTGTGTACTCTTCAATTACTTATCTTGGAAAAGAAATCTAAATATTGCAAAAGTTTCTTCGACTTGTACCTCAAAACAAAAACTAAAAGCTTTTGGTTTACATCGATATTGTATAAATAAATTGGAGCATTTATCCAAGGTTATGTTTGATATCACAGAAAGCTACTTCGATCATTATGTATTGGTTCTTCTTCGTTTAATATGTACATAAAGGCCGTCCACTGACAGCCCTACAGTTCGGAAAAGAGCACGCAACGCACTTCGTTTGCTATGTTTTCGGGCGTCGCGCGCCGGAAATGGATTTAACATTCGCACAGTTCTGTTCTCGAATCACTTTTTGCTGAGGTTTTTGTGTTTAGTCAACTTATGAATTTGGGTCCCCTGTCCCAATTTCGGTTGCACCGTTAATTTACCATTAAAGCATACTTGCACACTTTAACACAATGATTTATGTTTGCAGTTTTTATTATCATACTGCATATCGATCATTGTTGTACCTGACAAGCCTCTGAAAATTCACTAACAACAAAATATTTTTTATATTGCGTGTTAAATTCATTTTATTTTTCTACAATATTATGTGAAAATGATAAAATAGCTTTTTGTTTTGAGCATAAATTATTGTTTATATTTTCACTTAGTTACAAGTTTTAAGTTGAAAGAAAATACTATCTTATTAAATTATTCACTATAGGAGGTTAATTAAAGCGCACGTCCCAGTGTTGTACTTTTATTAATCTCCTCTAATAAGCCGGCCAAGAAGAATTCATTTTATTACAATGTTAATAATATTATACGTTCACCTGATTATGTAATAATTAGCTGTACATCCGCAAATTACCTATTTGAGGTAGGAAATTAGATACAAGCCTATACAAGGCAAGATCTGTATTACCTAGGGAATGTCTAATGCCTAAACGTTTATGTAGATAATAATGTCTCCAAAACGCTGGCTGTGTACATAATGTTAACGTCAGCGCAACCACACTAATCTATGACGCCATCGGGACAATATACATACGTGACTAGCACTAATATGGACAATGTCATACATATCATTTGACAGAAATTGAATTCCATGCTTTGATAGAACTTATGTTTAATAAGTCACGACAATGAAATTAATTACGATAATTTGAAAATTAATGATTTTCTAATTGGATAAACTATTGTGTCTGTTTGCAAGTTAACAAACTTTTAAATATTATATAATTGACGATAACATCTATCTAACAAACACCACAAGAGTTCTTCTTAAACTCGATAACAGAAGCGTTTTTATCTTTTTGAACTCATTTTGAACTGTTTGGACTTGTACAGATTTAGAAAAATAATTTAGTTTGACAAGAAGTAAATTAATTGTTTTAGAAAATGTGAGATTCATTACATTTAATTTATTGTAAATACTTTTGTTTTGTGAGTTGTAATAATATAAATTACTATTTGAATTATTTTTCCTTTCCACCTATATATCCATGTGAACTAAGTCGTAATACATCGTGAAAGTAAGTTTAACTATATAACTAGAACAGGTGATTTAATTTTGGGGGAAATGGAATATTTTCCGAAAAAGAAAGTAAATGCCTAGAACTAGATATAGGTGACGGCGGAGTGTGGAGCCTGATGTTCGGTTCGATATTTTGTTAGAAATTTGGCTGTTAAATAAATATATTTGTTTATTAAATTACTAAATTCAAGTAGACTTCATTGTATATCTTCAAGCACACAGAACACTAGAAACGCAATAAGGAAGAAATAGAAGTGACGGGGTGTTGCTGTAATACAAACATATTTCTGTACACCACTCACAGTCAGACCTAATTACATGATGTTAACTATGTATAATTTAATTATGCTTAACATGGTAGATAGTATAAAAAAGCAGAGAAGATAATGCTGCAACAAACAAGCGACAAACGCTGAATGAATACCGGCTGAATGCTACATTTTACCAGCATTTCATGGAGTGTGTCAGGTAAAGGGTCGTCGCGACAACGTATAATTACCATAACGCTCTTCGCTCTCTCCGGTTATGCAAACGTTTATTGTGACAACTATTCTTTATGAATGCAACTGCTTATAATAACCCGCATACTACGCAGATTGTGTCGCAATCGTTGCAACTCGGCGCCGCTGTGTGCACCCGCTCATTTCCTAACTGCCATTCAACAATCGCTTTAGTTGTAATTTTGATGGAAGTGATACTCGCACACTTCTGTATCCTCGATATATATTGATCGATTATGGGTACTCAATTTATATCGCTCGATTGTTTATTTTTTTATATGATACTATACTAGCTGACTCGGCGAATTTCGTAGCGCCAAATTAAATAATGACTGCCCAGTAGTTTTTGAGATAAAGCCGCACAACAGATAGACAGACAGGAAATTAATTTTTTTTTGCTTGTGTGACGTGACTTATATGAAGACCCGTGGAGGTATTTTTTTAGTTTTTATTCAATGTACAGAATTGAAGTCTTCTACAGTTTTATTATATGTATAGATAGATTAGTAGCCAACGAGCATGGAGTCCACCAGATGGTTAGTGCCCACCATTGTTCATGGACATATGTTATCAAGTCCAGATAAGGTAAGAATTCTATCTAAGGTCAACCACCGATGCGTTGCTACCCTCGTGGATTAAGTTGTATGTAAATAAATGCCTAGGTAAAGGAGATAGGTACTTATGCGCCTGTTTCCTTTACCACACCCACCAGAATACAGTAGCGCGCTTGCTTGCATGCTTTTTATCAGATTTTTTTAGATTTTACTATGAATTTGGAAAGCGCAAACGATATATGTTTTTTTTTAAATGCTTTTTTTTTACAAAACATGTTCCTACTTTTGATGGTATTTTAAACAGGAATGAGACAAGGTAAATAGCTATAAACTTTGAATAATAAGCTATATGAGATAATGATCTTTCTTGTAAATTAATCATAAAATATGGAAGAGGAAGCGTAAACATAAATAGGCACCTTGGATTTGAATATCCTTTATGGTGAATTATATTTTACAAGTTGAACCTACCCCTCCATTTGATATCCATGTTGGATAGATTGTACTTATAAAAATATGTAATCCGCCATTTTGTTGCGGCGCCCATTTTGAATTAACAACAATTTTGATTATTTACATTCAAATTAATCGGGCACTGAGAAGTGGGTTAAATTCAGCTAGAAAAACAACCCTAATATACTTACAAATATTGCAAGTTAAATAAAAACTTACAATTATACGTATCAATTCCTTGTCTACTACAAAGAATTGATTTAATAACACAAATGAAAGGGACGTGCTTGTCATACTTAGCAATTTTATTTTGTTCCATAGGCCTATTATAAAATACGTTATTTTTTAAATTACCTTTCCGAAGTCTGTATTTAGTATGATTAGTGTTCATTTCATGCCATTACTGAAATACTGATCGTTCTAGTATACCATATAAGAATTCTTATACTGTATTCTAATATTACGGGCTTTTGTTCACGGCTCTTTCTTCATATAAAATGTGTGTAAATAAGAGCCAAGTTCAGCTTCAGCAAGTAATTATATACAACAGAGAATATTATTTACTTACTTACTATTTACCTGAATGAATTCCCATAAAAGTTCAAGAAAATGTGTTCAATTTTCCCATGATTAAACTAGTTCTGAAGAAAAATTGGTTATGAAATTTCCGAGTATGATTTGCGTTGTATTACATTATATTAGTATGAAGATTAATATAGTCTCATATTTAATAATTATTTTATAACGCATTGACTTTATTGCTATTTAATACACTTCAAGGTTGGTAAAAATCCTCATTAGTTTTTAGTACTACCTGTTTGATACAAAGTTCACCAGTTGTAAGCTAAACTTTTAATTCAGTTATGTACTGGTGTCTCGGTATGGATGACGCGTTAATCTAATATGACTTCCACGAGATGCAGAATAATTAAAACAAACAGTCATAAACGTAAAAACCTAGATCATTATCTCACCGGGCGGTTGAAGCATTGGAATAGGCAACGAGGTACGTATATGGAAAATCAACCGACTAACGCATACACACGTACGGCTGTCGCAAGTGGCTTGTTTTTTACCATTTATGTGTTCTGTTGCCGGGATGGAATTCTGCTAATCGTCGCTGGCAACATTTCGCGCATGCCTTCGCCGTTGCCGCAGTAAATGAGTGCAATTTAAACCGAAGCAGCCTCCAAGCTCATTGTGAAGCGAGCTGGCGAGTGAATGAATCAATTCAATACTTTATTATAAAACCAGCAACTGAGTAACGCAAACTATTTATAACGGGAGCACGGTGGTGTCACCGCGGTGTTGTACGCAATTTGCGCGAATTTAAACTGTTTTAAATGTATGATGATTAAGCGCTATATTCAGAAAATGTTCACTTCGTATACAATTCCGAAGGTCTTTAGGAAATGTATAAAATATGTTTTAAAAATTATTTAATACATATGTATGTACATATCCTAGGAAAAGTGTACATTTCCTAGGAATTAGTAATAATTCCAATATCGTATTAGGAAATGTATTTTTTTAACAAAAAATAAAAACCGACTTCAATGTCAAAAAAAGCAAAAATATAATTTAATTATTTGTTGGTTTCTTCCATACACAGCACATAGTACATAGTCCCGAAGTCAGCTCAACATATTTGTTAGATTGCAACGACGAATATATGTCCTACGAGTTTTTGTCCTACCATTTTTTTGCTTTTTTGTGACATTGAAGTCGGCGTTTATTGTTCGTTAAAACATAAATTTTTCTCGCTTTTTAGTGATGATACACTTATATTTGTATTACTATAATATCGCAATTTTTGCTTCGTAAATATAGTCTTAAATAATTTACACGAAAGCATAAAGCCCTGACTAACAATACTTTTATAAATTGTATAGAGATGAATAAAGGTTATAGGTTAATAGGTTAGAGGCAAATAAAGGCTCGCAGGGCGCGGTAGCGTCCTGCTCGTTTAGTTTTAAGTTTTCTTTTATGTTCCTACCTCATGTAACCCATTCGACCCGCTATCGCCGTACCCC
>DWTU01000011.1:0-37272 GCA_018251515.1 Cecropterus confusis | reverse complement strand
AGATGCTATGAAGTTCGCCGGGTCAGCTAGTTATATTATAAAATTGACAAAAGAAACGAGATGCAGCCTATCTGAAAGTCAATGTCACCCATGGACAACCCAACTGTAACAAACTCGACGTAGAGTAGCAGTTTTACCTAGTGTATTACAGAATAGTTAGCCAATCTTGAGGACAGAAATGGTCTCAATGGAAACGCATGAACAGCTACGCGCTAAAAAGGGGGGGGGGGGTACCTTCCCCGTCGAACTGTACAGGTTATATAATAACATCTTGTTATTTTGTATGTTTATTTTAGGGCGAGGCGGACGAGCGCGGCGAGGCCCTGCGACACCGTCATCCCCTTATCCTACCTCTTAGATTATATTCCACTAATATCAGAAAGGAGCATTTATTATACTTATATGTTATAAGGACTTGGATGTTGTAGTGATATTTTTTTCGTTACCAAGTACATATGTAGTTTCTAACTTTTGTTAAGATTATGATTCCGTTTATTGATTATTATTGAGCATTGAAACAAAAAAAAAAAAAACAACAAATTCATCATGTAACATAATGTGGTCACTTTCTATTGTTTATTTTTTAATGTATTTTCTGTGATTGAATGAAATCGCGTATTTTTGTAAGTTTTATTTGTTTTGCAAATATAAATCTTGTTTTTTGTCAATTTAAATAACAGCGGGACGCTTGCGCATACAGTTGGTATACAACTTTAGTTTCCTTCCTTGACTTGTTATGTCTTTACGCTACGTTATAACAGACTATTCGAAGGCGGAGCAGTGTTGCCGTCTTTTTTCCCTGAATTTATGATTTTTTATTTCAGTTAGGGCGATTTTTACCCCCAAAAATGTATACTCCCTGTATACATTTTTGGGGGTATTTTAGGGGGAATAAAATTATAATTACAGCCAAATTATTTCAATGATTTGTTTTTTTAGTCGTCAATTTGCGGAAACTTGAGAAGTTTTTTTGTTTTTTGCGGCAGATTATTTAGCCAGGGTGTTTTTTTTCTATAGCCGTCAAATAAATATTCTGATTTGCATGTTTTTAATTGAAATTGTGGTCGTTTATTTCAAGATTTAGGGGCAAATATTTAAATAGTTGGCAACACTGGCGAGGCAATCACGGAGTTTTGTTTATAATTGGCAAAAATGTGTTACTTAATTATGGTTGAAATCTATATCAGGTATTATAAAAAACACACGCCTTCCTAAAGAGAGTTCTGTACCTTTAAATTGTTAAATTATAGATGATTTGTTCGTAAGAATGTGGTTGGAGAATTAATATTCGAATTCTATGAATTGTACAAGTTAGTATCCTATCTTAAATGGCACGAATCGGTGACAGTCATGTTTCGGTAAGAGAGGTGGACACGAAGCGAGCTTTTACTGAGCTTACACTTGCCCACTCCTCTCTTTACCGGCTCCGATGACTCTAGTAGTCTTTGTAGGTTTTTAAATTAATACTGTTAGTTATTAACGATAAAATTCGCATACACCGTACTTTAGGGTAAGTCGAGAGATTGAATATCAAAGATATAAATATTTGTGCACCTATTTTCATACTTGTTCGGATCTGGAATTCTCGGTGTTAAGATATTTGCGATTTGTATATAATTAAATGAAGTAGTTTGTATATTTGCGTAAGCGTTTTGATAATCACGTAGATTTCATACAGTTTGTGTAACTTTTTATATTATTAGATTTACGTGTAAATTGTTACAGTTTTTGTCGGTTCATTCATTCATTCCCGGTGAGTAACACTGCGCATTTGAAAGTTATCCCGTGAACGTAAACGTGAAGAGCCCAGTTTGTAATATTAGCAAACGTAGTACAATTGATGTTCAATTCAGTAGTTTAATGGTAACGGATTAGACACATAAATCCATAGTATATTCTCGTTAAAGATGTGTACATCTGCGTTATAGATGGAACAGTATCTATTTACAAAGCGGATCGTCAATGACAATCGGTTTGGAGGTTAAAATGGCGTTCGGTGGCGGCGATAGGATTCGTTCATATTCAGTTCATGTGTATTGAACAAATCCTCTCGTGCATCGAGACCGTTGACGGTTGTTCTGTAACAAGACAAGATTCATATTATGCAAAAGTTTATGGCGTTTATATAGCATCTAAGAAAGTATCTGTACTTCAATAAAATGAGGATGTATACTAATATCATGTAAGAATTAATTATATGGAACGTCTAAACTTTTTAGATATTCTCTATTTTCTGTTCGTTAAAGATCGATCAATCAATTGTTAGTATAGGTTCGATGGTAAGGCTATTTTGTAAAAGATGAAAGGTGTATTTTAAAGTTATTTTCATAGGAAAAGCAGAGTGCTTTTTATTATTTATAGTACTAGTCTACGTATATCTTTAAACATTGAGTGTTATATATTGTCAGTGAACATATTTCGCTGTTTAATTTAATGTCACCAAAAACGTATATTTTATTATCAGCTTACTAAGCGTCCGTGAGGTAGAAGGCCGCATGCACTGATTGAATAAGTTTAAGTGACTTTGTATATTCTATTATTTATGTCTCATTAGCAGCTATTGATCGAGACTGATTTTAACAGTAATATGTGAATTACGTATATTCGCCTTTAAAATTCATTACCTAGTTTTATTAAAAGCGATCGTTGTGGATTCAAATGGAGGTTATAACATTATTTTAGATTTATTCCATTGCGTTTTTGTTTGCGTTATTGCCCATTACGTTATTTATAGTTATATGAATAATTTAACTTTCGTTTTAAGTTACTTTAAGTTTTTATACTAACAAAAATAATTATTGATTTCTATTTGAATCCAATAATAATCAAATATTTTCGTATCAAACTACATTTCTACTTTTTTACTACACTACCACATAACGTAGTTTATATTAATAACAAATTATGGTTTGTGATATTTTCTATGAACTTAATTCGATTTGTAAAGTATTGGGTTTTTTTTTTACAATTCATATTGAACACTAAGCTTTAACTGTACCAAAGCAATACATAGTTTAGATCGCATTCACTTTTACAATACAATAAATCTTTGTAGCCGAGCAAACTATAGAATGAATAATTAGTGAATGTCCCTTGAAACAATTCCCAAGACACCCCTGTCTTGGGAATTGTTCCACGAAGTATTTGAAATATTCATAAAATTAAAAATTTCGCAGAGACAGGGCTTAATACGTCCTCTAAAATACTAATGAATGGATAAAAAAGCAGTCTGAAATTAAAATAAAAAGTAGGTCACAATTTTGGGCGTATCAATTTTTGTAGATTATTTAATTTCATTAATTCCAGTCTATATACATAAAGAATTCGAATTATACAAAACATTTTTAAAATCAGAAAATTAAACAAAAAACATTCTCCAAATTATAATACGAATAAAAATATATTACATTGATGTTGCGCTTCTGCGGTGATGGACACAATTACGTGTATAATTATATATTATATTATTTTGCGGGCTGATTATAAAAATAATGTTATACTGTTGTCTTAATATTGAACTACTTGCACTAGCCCTTACCGTATAAATAAAAAAATGTATGAAAAAAAATAAAAAATGAAAATCTTTATTATTATGTTTATTTATTATATTTATTATGAAATATGTTGCACAATTATGCTACAGACACTGCATCATTTACTGTCTTTTTGTTAATAATGTTGAAATATTCAATCCATAATGTATTGTAAGGTTGTGACATAGAATAGGTGACATTTTTTGGAAAAAAGTTACTATTCTTTGTTTTCATTTTTTATCATCGTTTTTTTTTTTACATTTGCGCCCTAATACATAAAGTTTAATTGTTCAGCACATTTTTAGGATAACATAAATAAAAAACTATCGAATAAATTAGCAACTAATAAAAATAATGGCAATAAATTTATTTTTTATATTGATGTTATGGTTCTATGACAATGCACATAATTTGATGCCTTATTTTTTAATTAGGTGGGCTTATTATAATAATCTGAATGTTATATTGTTGTCGTGTTTGTCTGCCTACTTTAAACTACTTTTTATACAAAATATTTATTGATAAACTATGTCATTTTCTAACAAAGGTGTGTCGGATAAATTATCGAAACGTAGCGTTTTGAATTTTAAAGGCCAATCCTTTACCTGAACCTGATCGTATAGCAATACAAATAAGACATAGTGTAACCGTTTCTTGTTCACATATTCGGTGATAGTACAATAGTATACCATATATTATAACTACTTTATGCTGTATTGTCTTTTGTTAGGTAGAAATAGGTTAGTTGCATAAGCTGAATGTTTAATGTATTATTAATGTTAGATTTACTTTAAGTTTTGGTGTAGGTGTAGATGTATTGTTTGTGATGCTTTTATATTGGATTTTTATATTTTAATGATCATGTATGCAACTATTTTTAATATTGATAATTTATTATATGTAATATATGTACGTTAGGTATATTTTTGC
Organism: Cecropterus confusis; assembly: GCA_018251515.1. NCBI lineage: Eukaryota > Metazoa > Arthropoda > Insecta > Lepidoptera > Hesperiidae > Cecropterus > Cecropterus confusis. The sequence continues at coordinate 32,809 of DWTU01000011.1, read as the reverse complement.
TTATATATAATTGTTGAAGTTTAATAATATATTTCGTGCACTTCTAGGTAATTTTTTATAATTTTTAGGGATCATAAATAAAATATATGGATGTAAAATTTAAATCTCGATGGGTTATGGGTTTAATTTTGTAAAAATAAACATACTATGAATTGAGTACACATGGATAATTTGCGATATTTTATTGATGATCTCTATAATATATCAAGTTATATAAGCATATGTATCAGATCACGTCTGTATTAGATGGACAACCAGACACTTTTAGAATAAATATTACATATTAATCTAAGAATAACATAACATAGAAATAGATGAACACGGCGGCTTACACTAGTAAAGTCAATAATATGAGCTAATACATAAATAGTGAAAAATGATATCCCAACATCGTAAAAATTGTATCTTGTCAAATAATACTATCCCACAACACATACACACAGATAAACCCATCAGAATGTGTCTACAAGCTTTAACAAATTATACGGTAATCAATATTATATAATATGTATTGTGACATTGTAGCGTGCGATTTAAATTGTATAAAGTAAATTCAAAATTTGTATGAATGTTGAGGGTTAAGTGCAGTGCGATGTAAATTATATTATGAACAAACCAGTACCGACAAATTCTCAGATATGCCTGCGAGATCGATAGAATATAGCGTAGATAGCTGTTTGGAAAGTGATACATGGTGTAGCACAAACATTGACTAGTGATTGTGTTGTTTTGATTAAGGAATGTGTAGAATGGTAATGGATAGGATAAATATTATAGATTCGTTGATATATTAAAATAAGCTTTAGTTGTTATTTTTTTGTAATGACTAGGAAATCGCACTGCTTTACTTATTACGTCGTGTTTAGTACAGTAGTGCTGTCAGTGTATTCAAAAAACTATTCGCATACGTACCACTTGCCATGGGCTTAAAAAGATATCAATATCGTTGTAATGACCCTTTACAACGTATACACAATGCCAATGCCATATAGCTGGTCATTAAGGTCAGGTTCGAAAGCCTACTTGCAACTCACAATGCATGCATAAGCAGTTATCCATATTCGCAAGGTGGATGTTACTCTGTGGCAAAATAATGAGAATCCACAGAACCAGTGACCATTGCAAGTGACCCGTATACGTGTTCACTTAAAATAGTTTTTTTATTTTAAATACCTAATTTATAATATTTAAATTTTATACTTAATTCGAAGTGTCACTGTGCAAAGTACTTGATTTATGTAATTTCAAGAAATCTTATACAGTAACTAGTGGACTATTTTACTTTGCGTATTTTAAGTGTTATTTATAAGGAGTATTTAATAATTATCATTTGTATTGTGAGAAAAATGCCTTATATAAACTTTACATGCAATAATCTTAAATTATATTTGAAAAACACCATTAATTATTTTGATGTTGGAAATGTTCGGTTGTGTACCTTGTAGGAGTATGGTTCTAGTATACCTAATTTCTCGTGGGCTTGTTACATTTGTTTTTGTAAATTTTATTATAAAGGATAACGCTGAATCTGCAAGCAATATTTAATACGTATTTTAATACATGTTAGTTGGCTAATGGTAATTAATATATGTATGCACGTATGTAAGATAGTCATGGGCGTAGCTATTAGGTTTGTTATGTGGGAAGTCGGTGAAAAAAAATAAGAGGTCAGTTAATGTCTGAAGATTTTCTCAACTCATGCTATTCTGCAATATTGACCCCGATATTGATTGACAAAAAAGGTCAGTTTGATTTTTTTCGCTTATACTAGAGGAGGGGTCCAGACTCCCTAAATCTTCCTCACATACGCCCATGACGAAGGTAATAAATAATATGAACACAATAAAAATAATAGGACATCACTCAATGTTTGAAGCAACACCATTAAATTAAGTGTTTACTTCCGATGTCGCTAAATTTTTGTATACAAAAATAGGAAAAAAAATGTAAATGCAAAACCAAACACGAATGGCCTTAAACAGACAAAATCTATGAAATTACATTTATTTATTGGTGTTAGACATGAAGTTTAAAAATCCCATTAAAAGTCGGATAGATTAATGTGGCAGGAATGCATTCAATGCGATCTTGTCCCATTAACTTATGTAATTTTTACTTTAGTAGTTCGACAACTTCTGTAGTCGTTCTTTACTTGTATGTTATAATATTTTATTATTAATGATTAAAAAAATAAATATTTTAGATGTAGATTTAAGGCGCCAAGTTCAAATTTTATTAACGTCATACAAAATGTACAAGCATCAAACTGTTGGTTTGATAAAATTTGATGAGCAATACCAAAAAAGTACAAGTATTGTTTACTTAACTGCAATAACTTAAATGTGTGAATAAAGGCACCATCATATCACAAGATCAGAGGATTTCGATCGTTTATTCCAAATATGAGCAATTTTATGTACATAACATTATTTAATTATCCCATTGCGTAAGTTTTATGAATTGTTTATGAAGTGGATAATTTAATTTAATATTAATAAATAAAACAAGTGTTTTTATAACCATTCGTTTTATTTCATTCTAACCCGCTCAACTACATTATATTTAACTATGTTACAGTGAAAATGTACTAAAAACGGTAATGTTCAAAAAATATAGAAATAAACGTACCTTTAACTTGTTTTCAATTATTGTTAAATATATATTTACTAAACCCCAACATGCCAAAACGGCTTAACTGATTATTCTTACACACACCGCGATTTTTTTACAAGTTAATTTTTAGCCCATTTTATACAGATTGTTCAGAGATTACTGTGACAAAAAGAGATACTTAAGAATACAATTAGGAAGCTATATTATTCCTCTGCTGTAAGCCGGACTACACCACTCTATTTCGGTCTTCGTACTACATCCACATTCATACGATATCAATGTAGGTGCATATTTGTTATTAAATTTAAATTTTATATTTGAATTTAATGAAAAAATGAATAGAATGTGTACGTATTACAGGTATATATTAATAAAAATCAAATGGTCTGGCTTGATAAATATCAGAGCTTTTGATGGAAACTACAAGGGGGGCAGCTTCCTCATTTGAGTAATGTAAAAACCATTGCATATATAGGAAAGCTTATTTAATTTCTAATAGGTTGAATAAGAGAATTCATTGTATTTTTAATATTTTATTAGAAAGAAAAAAATCTTATTTAAATTACACTTAGATCTACAATATAAATGCTCATAATTGTGCAAAAAATTAAAAAGTTAAAAAAAACTTTAATCACTGTATACAATATTTGTGTACAAAAGGTAGCTGGAACTAACTAAAATATATATTGCACAGCTCTCCAAGGGAGTGTAAGTGTATAAACTAAACCATACAGTTACTTTAAAACATGAGTTTTTCACTACAGAAACTATTTTTATTAAAATATAAATAAATATAAAAATAAGTTAAAATGAACATGGAATACAAGAAACCAATAGTATCATTTTTATCTTTTTTCAGTTTTACAAATAAGTCAATTTTAAATCTTCATAATGTGTGTACTATTCTACAGCTAACAAATATTAAACATATAAATATTTAAAGTTGGGTGGTACAGAATCCTCTTGTGTGAGTTCAACTCGAACTCTGCAAATTTGTTATACTAAGTACTAAGTTGTTAAAACAGTGATATAATCTAAACAATTTGTCATTATAGTCATTTTTTTTTCTTAATGTTACTTAAGTCTACATATAATAATAAAATCAGACCTTGAATGGACGGAATGATCAAAGAATTGTTGCAGATCCCTAAGCAAAAGAAACTTTTTGTTCATAAGCTTCTTCCTCGTAATATTCTTGATCTGCAAAAGTGACATGCCGCAGCTTACACCAACGTGCACCAAATCTGAGTATCAGTATAATGACCATTAGAACAAACAAAGATAAGACGGCTATGGCAGGATACATCATTAAGAAAGCCATTTTAAATGTCGCTCTCCCTCTTATGCAATTCTAAATACTCTTGTGAAGATGTGAGGGGCTGTTGTGAGACTGAAGGTGGCACGTCGTGGTGTCTGTGAACTTCGTGGTATTCTTCACTGTGATACGGGTGCGTGTAAGGCACTGAAGTGTACTGACTCTCCAACTCGGTGAAATCCAAAGGCGGTTGCTTGTGTGGTGTAGCGGACCATATAGATACTATCCAGCGATTACCTGTAAACAAAGAAACATTATTTTATATAAGCATTTTAACTAATATAAAAAAATATTATTTTATATACTCATTTTAACTAATATGAAATTCGACGACCCACGTGGTGAAGCGGTCACCATACCGGTCTGACATGCAGTGGGTCCCGGGTTCAATCCTCAGCAGGCAGACATCTGAATGATGAGTTCAGATTTTGTTCTGGGTCTGGGTGTTGAGACTTGGTGTCTTTGTGTGTCCATGACACCCAAGACACAGAAGAAAAATCCTACTATAGGGCCATGAGTGTAGAAAGCAGTTATATGTTATGACTTTACGCCACAAATTGTAATATTACGAGGGATAGATAGAATAATATGGAATATAGTAAATATTTTGGGTCTCTGTTTAAATCTTCAAGTAATGTGTATATCTTCAGGTAACATCTTTGACATAACATGTAACTACTGAATGTAAGCTTATAATGTAGAATATAGTTAAATGTTTAACAGTATTAATATATTGGCTGTGCGGCGTGGTATAAGGTAAACTTACCTGTATGTCTATCCAGCCAGTAATCTGAATACCGCGAACAGCAACAAATTACATTCAGAATAATAATGCAACCCAGAATAACGGAGCAAATCGCTATGGTAATGTAGAACGGCGTAAAGTCCCCCACTTTGGATATTATAGGATTTATAGCTTTATAAGTTCCATTCCCTGTAAAGTAAGCGTGAGGTTCATATGCCGACATTTTCGACTTATACCTGCAGAAAAAAAGAGAAGTCAAGTGCGTACGATAATTCCTATAAAAACCTGTCAATCAGTTCAGTCTCGCGCTCTTAAATTGTAATTATCTGATCCTGAATACTAACACTTCCAACTTTTAGGGCGTGGTAAACAAATAGTTCAATGGCAAAAATTATAAGAATCTCACTTAATATTTAAGTAATTACGATCGTTGTAGTAAAACACGGTGTGATAAATATTAATTATGTAAAAATAAACATAATTACCAGGAGTATTTATATATAAAAATTTGAACAAACTTTACAATTCTAACAGTTGTAAACGTTGGAACGTTGATGGCTTCGGCTTGATTGAGTACTCAGCAGTGTTGCTACTTCCAAAAAATCTGAGTTGCTAAGCTCAATATCAGAAGTTAAAAAACTGACTCTACGTTTTCATTTTGAAAGAAGCATAAAAGATTACTTGTAGTTTACAAGAATTTTTAGAAGATAGGTATTAAAATTACCCAGATACACTTGGAGCCACTGAAGCTGGCAACAACTTACCATAGACAATAAACCATAACCGTCCTGTGGTGTTTTTGAGAACCGCAATTATTATAATACTTTTATGACTATTCATATAATTACGAATGAGATAATATGTAATGTAATGTTAATTCTAAAAAGAAACCGAAGTTATATATATAACAATAACATTCACATTTTATAACTTACATGAAACGAAACGTTCATAATTTTTTTTTCACACATTATTTAATTTAAATTATAAATATCAAATATTAAAATGCATTTTGTCTGCTTCTTTTCCTGTAGAAAATTTCAATGATCTAGATAAAATAATATTGACACTACCTGCTTTTGCTTTCTACTACATACATCAACTTGAAGTTTACTACGCAAAGCACTAAAGATATTAACAATATGAGTTTATACTCATATTATTTATATCGGCTTGAGCTTGGCTTACAGAAGGAATAACAATTTGCGTTCATAATTCCATTTTGCCAAAACAGCACCTATTTTAAAAATAATGTTTTGACAACATAATACTTACCTTAGCAAAACAAATTGCATTAATTCTATAAAAACTGGAATCGATGGGGAAGAACTGAATAGACAAAATACTTATTCAAGATTTGCTTAGTTTTTTTAAAGACTCCTATCACACCTTACTAGCTGGCGGCAATTGATGGGAAGAAGTTGAGGCAGTATAAAATTGCATCAAGCGTGATATTTACGTGACCATTCTTATAAAATCTAGCTTATAATTAATTGGGATAACATCGAAACTGAAACGGATTGAAATTGCAGACTAAATTGACCAAATAAAAAAAAAATCAAATTTACACGTCAGGTCATGAAAATTAGGTATCTGTTTGCTATCGTGAATTTTTATAAAGATGGCCTAATTCAGGTAAAATTTCAATCAATGGATTTCACCCCAGCTAAGATGGTATCCCAAATAAGCTTAATCACTTCCTTTCATGGTCGTACCCAAACGTCTTAATTGCCAGATTTTTTTTTTTATATTTCCATATATTTACTCTCAGGTAAGATACCTGACAGGAAACCTTTGTGCGCTATACCCTACAGAGAAAAAGTAAATTATACTTACTACTTTTATTCATGTAAATTAATAAAATGATTTTTGAAGATGGTAGAACTCATTGTGGTTTGATTCGAGAAGAACCACCGCCACCACCATCTCTGCCAAATAACAGCAGTGTTAAGTGCTGCTGTTTTGATACGAGGCATCCTAACTTAGTGCTTAGGAGTAGCAACTTCAGGTAAGGTGGACCTTATCTGGGTTTCGATTACAGATGTCCATGGGGGGTAGGAGCCACTTTCTATCAATTGGACATGCAGTCCAATTTGTACGCTTGTATGTTACTTCAATGTTATAAAAAAATATATTGGTACATAAAATAATTGATTTCCACTGTGCAACACATTTATTCTCTAACCTAGGCATGCTGCATCATCATGCCGTCCAGTGATTTAAGTGATGCAGATTTTTGACGCAGATGAACCAACCGAGCTTATATATAATTTTCGCCAACTTCAAAAGAGGAGGAGGTTCTCAATTCGATTCTATTTTTACATATACTAGCAATTAATAGTTTTCAAGCCAGAGATTTTGGCACTTATGTTCAGTGCTGAACATATTTTTTTACATTGTATGTAAATGTTAACATGTTAAATTGTTGGAATGTCAATGCTTTTCAAGATAAAGCAATAGATAAACAGCATAAATTTATTTTATTATTTTGGGTAATGGGTTTAGAAATAAAACAAATAAAACCCTTTAATATTTAATAAAATTATATGTTCACAGTTTTAACCACTACACACATAGAGATAAACATTATATATTCCTTTGATTTAAAGATATAATTATTTTTATATGATGGACATTTCTAATTCACAATGAGATATTTAGTTACTTTTAGATAAGTAGGTAACATTTAGAAAAAATAACACTAACGACTTTAACAACATGTTCAGTTACATGCCCATTTGCTGCTAATAGTAAATTACTGACATCAAGTACATGTAATATTAAGTGTTTGCTCTATCCTCTAATGGAACCAATGTAGTGGTGGAAATATGAATTTATTTTCTGAAATATGAACTTAATCTTATTTTGCTAAATAAATAAATGTATAAAATTAAATTGGTTTTGCAAAGAGTTCAAACAATGACAGAATTGCTATGCAAAATCTAATTAACCATAACAAATAAAAAAAGCTCTAAATCAGTTTTAACACAATAGCAATAAAACATGTTATTCAGAAACCAATTCAATACTGAGATCAATAATAACTTAAGTTAATGGACCTTACAAGTGTATAAGAAAATCTGGTGAAGCCTACTATTTTGCTTACTTAATCCTAAAAGATAAATCTAAAACACTGACTATTTTTTTACTAAATAAATATTTAAATTTGACAATCAATTAGTAACTACTAATGGTAGTACAAAATCAAACGAGACAAATAAATAAAGTACTTGTCGAGTGCAGCTTTTCTGTCCAAGTAATCATCAAAATTCATGCCGGCATATAAGATGAGCCTCTCCATGTAAATTTACTCTGATATTTGCTGCATTTGCATACATTGCTTAATTGTAAAACATCAATAGGATTAGAGAATTCAATACTTAGAATAGTTGGAAATCTTCGTGTAGCCAGTAAAAATGCATGCATAAGTCTAGTATGCCTCCATAAGTCCGGACAGTCTCATTCTCTTGATGCCATATTGGCTCGTGCTTGCAATGTACACATTAGAGGAATAGGTTTGCAGGAAATCGTGTGAAAATTTGATGACAATAATCATCCCTGGTATTGCCAGGTAAACGTGGTGGCCATCTTTAGCTTCTTGTACATCAATACTTTGGACTGGGCACATGCAGTGCGTATTGTTTCCAAACCATTCCATGAAATTGTACTGTTTGATCGGCTCAGCGTTGAAGATATCAAACTGTCCACATACAAAGGGCTTGTAGTAAATTCTCATGATTCCCCAATTACATCCGACAAATACAATATCTCCGTAGATGCGCATTGTCAGTATTTCTTCCAGGGGTCCCCGAGGGATGTAATGTTTCAAAACGAATGTCCAGTGGAAAAATATTCTCCAATCGAGCATATCAATGAAGTTGAAGATGTAGAGAAGATGCAGCAAATTTGATGTCGACCCCAAAGTGGTGACTAATGTCAACCTCTTATCAATGACGGCATACACGCCCTGGTCAAGTGATAGAATGTGTAGAAAGTTATGGTAGAACCCCACCGACACAATCCCATTGTTGGAATGAACGATAAACTCTTTTTCAATCTCAGGCGTGTCCAATTTGCATTGGTACAAGTCATTCTTCATGTCGATAAAGTAGAGGACATCATCCCGTAGCAAGAATGTTTTAATTTCTTCGAAAGTCGATTTAACTAGAGATTGGAGCGGACCGAGTTTCTTATGGACATACAGAAACATGTGGTAACTTAGGACCACCGATACTTTATCATTTTCTGAATATTTCAGGAAATCCCCGGAAATACGAGCTCGTACTTGGGTGAGAGTATCAATATCGTAGTATGTGACTGAGCTTCGAGTGTGAACGCCAATCACACCATCACGTAAAAGCTCCAGGCTCTTGATTTCATCTTTAACGAGGGTGGCGTTGCACAGCTCGTGTGTGCTATCATTAGCCACAGCCACCTTGGGCCAGAGAGCCAGGGAGCGGTACAGGTCCAGCCAGCTCAACCCCACACGACGCTTCTCTCCCGCCGCCGTATGGATGTCCTTGTAGTCCTGCTTGCATCTGTTTCTCCAGAAGTACTCGCAGTGAGATAGCTCATCGATGATGTTTTTCCATCTCACGCACACCTGTCGAAGTTTCATTATCTGCTTAGCTGGTAAATATGACCAGATTTTTAGATGTATTTCTGCGGGAATGGTGTCTATTATTTCTGCCGACATCTTGATTTCGGTAAGTGAAATTTGTCTGCAAATTTATTGCACCATCATAGATATTTTATTGATGGATTTAATGTTTTCTTCGGAATTTCAAAACAACACTTTGATAAGGAAGATTATTCACATTTTTACTCAATTTACAATATTGTTCCTCTATTTTACATTTTCTCGATGAGATCGATACGAAAGGCCAAGCCCGAAAGGAAGATATTTGTTTTTTTTTTCTATAGATTTATCGAGGATGAATAAAGCTGTTACTGTCACTGCCCCTACTGTACTAGGCATGTCCGATAACCGATAGTAGTGATTTACCGATACCATAAAGTCGCTACAAAAAAATATAAACAAATCGGTTTAGTGATGGGCCGTAATTCAATAATCCGATTATGAAATGTTTCGAAATATCTTGACTATACATGTGTTACTAGAAAATACTAATTGGCTAGTTGAATTAAATTAAATTCGAACACCAAAGTGTTTTTGGCTTATTGACGTTAACAGTGTAAATATATCGATATTTTTCAAAAATGTTGAAATGAAATGAAAGATTGAGAATATTACTTATATTTTTACTTTACTTTTATTACTTACTTTACGTTTATTCTCATTACTATTATTTTAATAACCGAACACGTTTTCTACTACACTTATGACGTCATAAGAAACTAAATGTCATTTCGTGTTGTTTACGAACAGTGCTTTGAGTTTATAAAAATTGAAAGCACAGACGTACCGATGATCAATGCAATCGATGGTGGGTTAAATTTATAAAACGAATATTATATTCTTATAAGATATAATATGATATAATGATTATAAATTACTATATTTTAATTGAAATGGTTAAATAACAAACTTTATGATAATCTATAGATAGGCCGTCATGACTGATAACTGTGACACAATCGATTTAAATCATAAAAATAATTCTAATTATCTAAATAAAAAAGATATAGTAATATACGATATAGTAATGATATGAAAAAAAACATACATACATATACAGTTAGCGTATTGGATAAAGGTAAGTTTACTCGTTTACAGGGCTTAAAATACGTATTTGGGAAAGCGTTTTATGCGCACAATAGCATAAAATTTCATAATTTAAATTATAATTAAAATATTTCAATACAAAAGTACATCATTCACACTATAGATAAACTATGACAAAGATACAAAAAAAAAAACAAAGTTAAAAACGATTACATTTTTTTCATGCAATGTATATTACATCATATGTATTAACTATGGATGCAGAATATTTACATGTCTTCCTTATTTTTGATCAAATAAAAAAATATATAAAACACAACTTGTAAAAGCGATGCCTTGGTTTTATTTTAGGAATGGTCTTTATAGGCGATAGGAATGGTCTTGATAGGTGGCGCTAGTATTCATATGATAGCAATTGCTTTTCTCCTTATATGCTATGTATTTTATAAGTATTGGCTGAATCTATTTTAATCACGAATTATTTTATAGTTTTTACGATAATAATCTAATTTCAATAATAAGCTCAACTATCTAATAGTTGTAGCAAAGAAAGGGAGGTATTAGTTATTTCAATTTATTTATATGCATAAGTTCTTTATAATAAAGTCAAAAGGTTTAATTTCAACTGTTTATTTTTTGGAATTAAAGTAATAATTAAGGAAATAAGGGAAATAAAACGATATTTTAAAGTATATTTTATTGTAGACAATAAGAGGTTTAATATAAAATAAACATTATTAAAATACTTATAAGATAATTAAATGGAATGATTACGAAACATTTGAAAAGTCGTAAACATAAAATAATATTTATTAAACATTGGAAGTCAGTAACTGCCTACCTAATAAGAATACTCTACAATAGGTACCTTCTCTGGTAATATAGATTCTAATGCGATTTTTTTTTAACTTTTAAAAAGGAAAAGTATTAAACATAATAAAATTTAACAAGAAACGTATACACATTAGTACTAACTTTCTAATAAGACTAGTTACACAACAATCAGAATTAAAAGTTACACATATAACTATGTATGTAAGTATCTAAATGACGAATTTTGCTGGAGCAGGTGAAGTTTACAGAATTTCCAATGAACGGCGGCTCCCAGTTTGCTCGAGGGGATTGCGGTCAGCATCTTTCTTCTTCTCCGGCATCTTGGGGAGGTTCACGGGGAGGCGTTTGAAAGAATTGGCGTTATTGCGAGTAGGTTCGGATTGTCGCGACGCCTGCCCCAAGAAATGTCCCAAGCCGAGGACAGGCCTGGTCACGGTTGTCTGGTGGCGGTTTTCCGGTTGAGGCGGAGCTGTCTGATTAATCCTCTCGTCAGCTTCCGTCATGAAATCAATCAACTCAGCAAAGTCCTTGAGAGTCAAATTGTTAGTGTTCTTCCTCATGAATTTGTATGTCCTGGAGAAAAGGCGCGAGTCTTTCTTAGTGACTTTGCCCACAGTCATCTTGCTGGTTTTCAGCAGGTTCTGCTTCCGAGATCTCGTAGAAGTTATTTGTGACGGTGCTGCAGATTACCTGGAAAGATAAATAATGTGTCCCCTTAGTAAAAATAGATACAGGTATATTACGCATAAGCTCATGTACATGGAAATACAGAACTTTCATACGCCATATTGTTTTCACAAGTTACGTAATTTCGATTATACATAACACAGCTTCCACATTCAAGGAAATCGCTCAAACTCAATCACTAATACACTTATTTAAGTAAATTAAATAAAAACCGATCAATACGGAAAATGGCGTCGCTACTCATTTATCGTCCACAGCTTGAATAGTATGAAGTCTAACAAATAAAAGCATCGTCTGGGGCTAAAATATATCCTAAATTATTTCCTGATGCAAGAATAGTATTTAATACAATATTACCTACCTTTAAGCAGCAATCGCCACGCCCTAGCAGTAGACAAAGACCACTTTCAATCAATAAACACCAGACTAGCGCTTCAAAGTGCTCGGAGCAGGCGAATGAGCTTAGGGCACAGCGTAGATTTTAATTTTACCGTAGGTGTATAAACTGGGATGCGCAGACCGGGCGGCGTGCGGGGGGATGTTATTGATTTCCCCCGATACTGCACTGTGGAAGGGGCGTTATGTAGCCTCCACGTACAGCTTTTAAAGCCTTTAATATTTTAGTAGACGGGAGCTTTGAAATGATGGTTTTAGATGTTTTATCATTCATATTATGTTAAAGGTAAACATTTTCGGGGGTCGTAGGAATGACGACAGTAAATTTATTTCTGTAATATATCAATTGAAATTAGACAATGATTAAAAATAAATTATATATATCTACATATAAATATTAAATTCCTTTGTTGTCCAATAAATTAAATTTTTTGTTTAGTTGTCTGAGCTTAATGACTATTGCTAAAAACAAACTCTTATTTAAAAAAAAATAATTATGGTTTAATTTCGACCGCTAGGTAATCACCGTCCGAACATCCTCAGCTTTTTGAAGCCCACTGTTGGACATGGGCCCCTCTAATTGGCGCCACTCCCAGCGGTCCGTTTTAATTCAGCGGTCCACCTGGTCGGTGGCCTTCCTGTGCTCCTTTTGCCTTGAAGTAGTCGCCACATGAGAACCCTTCTACCTCATCAGTTATGGTAATCTCCTTTTTTGAATCGACGTGGCCGGCATATTGCCATTTTAGATTGCTAATACAAGATTAGTTCGTCTCCGGATTTAATCGTTGCGAATCATTTGTAGTAGCGACATTCTAAGCATAGCCCTCTTTATAGCACGCTGAGTGATTATGAGCTTTCAAACGAGGCCGATTGTGAGCTTTCGAACGAGGCCTACAGTGAAAGACCACGTTTCGGCGCTGCAGGTAATCACTGGAAACACACATGCTCAAATACTTTCGACTTCAGACACTGAGGATGTTGGTCTACAAGATACATATTTCCTCGAACGCATCCCAGATGAATCGGAAATCCAGTGACTTCCCAGTCAAAGTGAGACTTACCCCTCCGGATCGTATATAAGGAGAAATATGTACATACAATAAATCTATAACTGATAATGTCGGTACAAAGAAGACTTTTTACAAACTTTTTTAAACGTTTCTATAAACGCCTCGAAAACAAAAACAGTGATTTTTAAAAATTTTGTCTGCTTATATGTGCGTTGGTTCGATCTAATCTTAGATACGATAATAATCAATGGAACTGCGGTTTTCACTGGGGTTTAGATTAAGTAAGCTTCACTTACTAAAGTATTCGTTTAGTATGTTATTGCAATCATTGATTCAATTAAAAAAATATTTCGATTAAAAAACATGCTTATCGTTAAATATGTGTTGAAAAAATTTTCAGCTGATTTACTGATATTGTAGAACCGACCCTCAACTCCATCGTTACCTTCTTTACAATCACCAACAACAACATCACTACATCTATGAACGCCACAGATTGCCACCATCTCCACCATCAGCTCCGATTTCAGCCTCACCACCCTCACCACCACCATTGCCACCTCCATCTGAAAACTACTGCTATCTTTACATTTATCATTTATGTTAACTTTGGCATTTTATTGTGAGTAAAATATGAGGTATATGTATACTTACATTCATAGCTATTATCATACTTCGAACGTTAGCACATCTATACATATAAATAAAATTGAAGTGTCTGTTTGTAATATCAAAATAACAGCTTTTTACTAAATGCATATGGAACTTTACACGATACTGATAACAAAACATCAATATTATTAAAATTCTTGTCTGTCTGTGTGTTCTGGGTCTCTGAAACCACTGGACCGATTTTGACGGGACTTTTACTGTCGGATAGCTGATGTCATAAGGCGTAACTTAGGCTTCTTCTTTTATTTTGGAAAATGTAATTAGGGTTCCGCACAACAAATAAAAACCTAAGAAACCGCGCGCGCTCTACGCACACGTACATGTAACTATGTCAAGTTACATTTTTTAAACGCGAGTCTAACCGCGGGGCTTAGTTAGTTGGTCATACGAATCCACAAGACATTTTTCTTCAATAATTCGTCTAACGCGACTAAAATTATTACAAAACATCTGTTTTGCAGCACAATGAAAATCGGTATTTGCTTTTATGAAAAATAATGAAATATAGCAGGTATTTTTATTACTAAATTTCTATACAGCTACTCGTATCTCTGAAGAGGTTAAATTTTGGTTAATTAAAGGATGTCAATAATTCCGCCAATATTTAAGCAAGCAAGTTAATCGTTGTTAATGGAAATTCCATGTAAAGTGTTTAGTGTAGAATAGATTTTGACGTTAAAATGTATTTTGGTAAAATGGTAAAACTAGGCTTTTGATTAGAAATAAAAATTTTCCAAATATCATTCCTCTTTTGGAAGCATATTTAAAAATATACTGTAATTTTTTTTGTACGGATATTTACAATATTCTTCTTTCTATAGCCGTTTTAACAAGTAGGGAGCGGTCCGCTCGCTCTGTCAAATGGATACATTGCTCGTAGCGAGGCAGCAACGTTCATACAATCATATGTGAGCCATTTTTTTATGTGATACATTTTTTTAATAAAAATTATCCTACGTTTTTCCTTACACCTGATGATTCTCTCACGGCATGATGTTATAGAAAAAACCTATTCAGCCAAATTACCTGAATGTTATTCACAACATAATAGCTATCGGACTAGAATTTTTATTTTTCCATTTTTTCTTATCAATGACTGATAATAAATCCAAATATTTAGAACTGCACATTCAAAAGCACTTTATTATCTTAATTTTAATTTTTTATTTATTTTTTAAAGCCGGATATAACTGAACTCATACTTTTTTAGATTTTCTTTTTAGATAAATAGAAGAGACGCAGTTATTAAGGTCATCTAGACACTATTTTTAGAAGATAAGCTGCAATTTCAAAATAATATACATATTTGCTTATTTCATATCGTATTATATTTATTTCAAATGAATGTAATAACAAAATTTGTACTCTAAATGTTTTTTTAGTAACAATAACCTAATTTACTATTACTTGAATAAAACTTAAAAATAAACTATTAATAAAACAAGGAGTCCGAACCGCTGTCTTTTGGAAGGGTACCAAGGAGGCTGGCCACATTTCCCCTATGGATAGCTATCCAGGATTAGCCTAGCTAGGCTAATCCTTTGTCCAAATTATGAACCAGCCCTCGGATCTCCAGAAATGCAATAATACCCCTTAAAACGTTGGAATAACGTTTCTATTTATTTTTATACTAAAAATCTCCGCAATACGACTACCTAAAATTTTCGAGCTTTAGACCACCGGGATCCCTTAATGGGTTGGAAATCGATTCATATGGGGCTATCTCCACTAAATCGTACAGGAGTAGGGTACATATGGCGTAACATTAACTAATTATACCATTGACGATTATACGCATGGAGGTAGATTTGTGGCTCGACCAGGTGGAGCCATGACCTGGAAACGACAGCAGAAAGCGTTGGATACAAATTGCGCTGTGGCGTTATATAGTAACGCCACAGAATGATATATCATCTCAGTATTCTGAGGCCAGTGGCAAATTCCTTGGATGGGGACCTCCGAAAACTAACCCGCCCGCCATCTAGTTTCATTGTTAATCGCGCGAAGTAATTTGATAAATGTCAAATTTGACATTTGCACCTGCAAGTTACCCCGCAGCATTTAAAAACAGATTTTAAAATACCGCGACAAACAATGATGCAACTAATGGGTGCGTTCTAAATATTTTTCTTATTCTTGCGCTTCACTCTAAATTATTTATTGATGTGAAACATCTATAGCCGCACGTAAACCCGATTTCTGGCGTGGCGACGCATGCCGTGGCGACGCGTCGCCACGCTATACGATGGTATATATATACAGTAAATTTTTGTATTTAATGAAAATAAATGTTTATTCAATAAATAGTCATCGTCATCTGGAAAAAAATCGTAATATTTTATTTTATCATTATGACATATTTAGTTCCTATCACAATATTATGTTCTTTTCTGCATATTACTTTTACAAAATAATGTCGATGTTTCACATCTCCCAGGCGTCCCGTGACGGCTCACATTTTTTTTTTTATTTTAGTAATACATCCAAAACAGGAAAAAAACTTACACAACGTTAGCAGCATGTGACAGACCATATTCTAAGCAACGTGGCAACAGAGACACCAGAGTCAAGAGAGCGGCAGAGAGTGGGCCCGCGGGAGATCCATAAATAAGTACCTTTCTACGAAGTAATAACAGCTTAAACAGTAAAAGTGCTTTATGCCTCCAGTTCTCAACCAATTTCTGTACTGATAACCCTGAAAATAAAGAACCATGCTGTTAATGAATACATCATTTTTTTATCATGAAATCTGTGTATGTTTGAATGTGATAGTAGTAACCACGGCCAGATCTATCTCTGCTAAATATAAGCAGTGTTATGTGCTGTTGTGTTCTGGTCTGAAGGGTGCAGTAATATGTAACATAATCATTGTAACTCACATTAAAAAATCTAGCAAGTATATGTATGATTCATCATTTCTATAGGTATAATCATTCCTACAACATACCAGTGTCAGTTACAAACTTAACGTATAACCCGTTCGCGCTAACTTTGACGCTATGGACGTGACGTCAATCACGGGGAAGCGCCAGCAAAAAAAAACAAGTTTGGAAAAAAAATACTTATTTCGGACATTTTTATTATAAAAATCAGTGAAATTAAATATTTATTACATGTTACGGTAATATAAAGGCAGGTTTTTTTTTTCATTTAAAAAAACCTCATAATCTTTAACATAATAAGACGATAATCACTTTACCTATACTTCTAGAATGGAGAAAAAAACGAACAAATATAATAAAATCTGAGTAATATTAAGTTGCCATAATAATTACACTCGTTTACGACGATGACGTCGCCTTCGATACGTTTAGGGCGACTGAGAGGTGCGGTAGTTGATTGTGAGAGGGGACACGCAATCCTTTGACGGGCAATCTTAGCGCGGACAGGCAGTAAATTGAAATTCTTGTTTATTTTACCTTCGAGAGTCTGGTCCATCTGCACAGGGCAGCTGTTCAAATGTCTATATGCATCCTCTAATAGCTTAGTTTGTGAGAAATCGCCCTGGACGAACCAAGCACGCACCACCAATTCCATCTTAACAGCTAGTCTGCCAAAGAGTGGAGCTCGGCAAACGACACAAACACTTTTTTGTACTGAACTCCTGGTCATGTCTTCTGTTTTTTGCACTACTTGCTGTAATATTGGATGATAGAAAATCATTGATATGAGGAACACGATTACTGAATGAATTTAATCGGTAATGGACATTTTATGATACATTCATGATTTTCTGTGTCCAAGTGAAGCTTCAGCTTTGGCCACCTTTGCCCAAAGAAAGTGCCTTCGGCAAAATCTTTGGCTTCTGCCAAAAATGGCCGAAGGTTTCTAGCAAAAGCCAAAATTTAACAAACTGTAAAGAATAAACCACTCCACGATAAAGGGTAAACACACAATCCTTTGTGGATTTGGGTCATGAGTTGTGTTTAAAATTCATATTATTTCAAATGTTATCTGATGTGACAAGTAGCAAAGTAATTGTTATCAGTTCTAGTAGTCGCTTATATACAATCAACATAAATCTTAATATAGAAAACTTCTATAAATTTTTATTTTTTTACTTTTAGCCAAGTCGGAACTAAGTTTCTTTCGGTTATGAATCTTCGGTTTCAGCTTCGGCTTCGACCGAAGGTTGTGACGATAGCCAAATATTCGGTTTTGGCTTCGGCTTCGGCCAAACATCGACCTTCGGTCGGACACTAATGATTTTACCTATTACTTATTGACTTTAGAATATAGTCTTACATATAAGTTATGAAATTCAATGCATACTGTTGTACTATCTGATGTTTAGCTGATAGAATGATATAAAATAGGTATATTTTTATAGATGTGAAGAATAACAGATCTCTGTTAAAAACTTAAAAAAGAAGTTTTCATACTTAAGTGCGGCTTGTTGGTTCTTAAGAGCCATTTTATAGCCCATGCGTTCTCTTTTCATGTTGTCTTGTTTTTCCTTCAAATGTCTAATCTTGTTCCTCATGTTCCGGATTTCTTTCTCCATGCGCTTTTGCTTCTTTTCTTCGGTCTCTTCCTGTAAAATCGAAATACATTTCATCACATAGCTAACACCATTTTCATACCTCAGTAGACTCGCGGTAATCTAGACACAGTCTTATTTAGATGTGTCCTATTATTGACAAGCCAAACTCTTCAATTTATGACAGGCAGTAATTGATTTAGACGTGTGTTAAAACACGTTTTTCATTTCGTTGATGACAAAAAACTTAAAATAAACTCTGCATTATCAAATTTGTTTAACTATAAGTCTTTGGTACATGATATCGACCTCGGAAGGTCTTTGTACCTTTGACAAAAATTAAAATGCTAATTGCTTTACTGCTATATAATATTGACCTTTTCTGCTCACATGCGCTTTCAGAGAACCCCCGTTTTTCAAAGTGATATCTGTTTTATTCCTTGACTAATAAACTTGAATGCTTTTTGCAGAAGCGAGAGATGTTATCATCAATCAATCATGGGTCCAGATGACGGAAGACTTTGTTGGCGAAGAAAAGTATTTTTAAAGGAGGACTATAAAAATGCTCTCTTTAAAATAAATTGAAAGTCGGCGAGGTCACGGATGGACTTAAGTTAAAATTATCTACTTAATGGCGCTGAAGTCCTCCTATTTTTGACTTATGCCACTCCCTTGAGAACATGCAGTGCCCCGTAGATCCCTGGGCCCGCATCGCCGCAGACGAATTGACATTGAGTGTTTTTCTATCAATTAATACGGCTTTGCTTTTAAGGAACCCTACCTCTTCTTCGTCCGATTCCTCCTCTTCTTCGAAACTGTCATCTTTTGTAACAGATAACTGTTTGATCGCGTGACTGGATCGCCTCGAACCAGCGGTTGTTGGCATGATTCCCTGGAATTTACAATTATCAATTTAATTTTTAACTCTTGATTATCAATGCGAAAATAAAACACGTAAATCTTCAATTAACGGCAGTGACAGTAGGAAAAACAGTTCCGTGATATTCATAAACAGGCTCAGTCTAAAAATAACTTACTATTGTTATTAAAATATGAAAGAAGCCACTGAGCACGCAACTCACCATAAGAGCCCACTGCCGCCCATGGAAATCTATAATTAACTCTGGATAGAATTAGAGTCTACCTGATGTCGACAACAGATGCTTTACAATCCTTTTAGTGCTGATACGTCTTATATAGGTATGTTTCCCTGACTACACCCGTCAAATGAGAACATAGCACGATTTAACAGTTAACACTTTCGATATTTGAAATAGATGTCGATGTGGCGACTGTGCCCTCTGGAGTCCAACAATGAAGAGTAGAACCCTTTAGAATCTCCAGTTTTCGTATGTCCATAAACACATTTAATGTAAAACAAACTATTTGTTATTTTCATATTAATGAATTATTTTGATAAAGCATTTACCTCGTCGTCAACATTATTAGTATAAGCAGCGTTATTATTGTTAGCGTCGTTAGACTTGCTTTTTAGCTCTTGGGCCTCCGGGGAGTTTATATCAATATTCAATAACCTACACTGTTTTTCAAAATCAAGTTGTCTCTTTTGGTAGAAAGATAAAGGCTCTTCTGATGAATAAAGTTCCTCTAGTTTATTCTGCAAATTGGCAAGTAAGAAACAATATTGTTAGCTATTAAGCAGTTATAAGAAGTTAATGAGCATTAATAAGTTTATGTAAGCTTAAGTACTTTAAGTTAAGTGATTTAAATACAAATACTGGTAATACTCACCGACATAGCTTGTTCTAATTTCTTTTCTAGCTCCGCGTTTTTCCTTTTAACTTCCTCTAATTCTGTTAAAGCATCATCTCTTTCCTCAGCCGCTTCTAGGTATTTCTTTTCTAAGTTATCTGCCGTTTCCTTAGCTTTTTCTACTTCCATTTTTAGGTTGTTTACCAATCTTTCGTCGTAAGCATCGGTAACTGATATGACGGTTTTGTGCTGTTCCTGTTTGATAATAGCACGTTCTCTAGCTAACTCAGCTTCTAAGTTCTGTATTCTGGTTAGAAGTCGTTTATTTTCTCTTTCTTGTGCTTCTTTGTTCCTGTCAGATATAAATATAAGGATAACAGTTTAAAATATTAAGCAACATAATTACCACCACTGTTTCCTTTGCTCACAAATTTATTTTTATAATTACTATTTACATTTACCTCAGTTCAATGGCTAGGAGCTGCTTAGTAGATTGAAGGTCATCCCTTACTTTGTCAATATCATCCATTTCATCGATTTCTTCTTCTTCCTGTGCCTGTAATGGAGCCTGTAAATATTTTCAACATACTTTATAAGTAAAATGATCATTACATTCGATTACTCACGTGCAAGCAAGTGTTGCTTGGTAATTTGAAAAACCTCAAAAAATATACAAAGACCCGTATATTATATAAGTACATAATAATTTTATAATAATTCAAACTAGCTTCTAACGTTAAAGTTCAGAAATAACTTGCTGAGGACAATGTTGATATTAAATACCAATTTGATTACAAATTTTAAATGCAATAATTAGCACAAAATAATAGAATTCTATAATTATAAAATCTACTACTAAAAAATAAAAAGTTGAAAAATACTCCTACCTCTGTTATTGAGACTCCAGAAGGAGATGTGGCCAGGTTGGCTTGCGACATTGATTTTTGGACTTGTTCTTCAATCGTCATTTGTCGTCTGAACTTTCTCAAGCCTTCTAAATTAGGCTTACTTCTATCATTAGTCTTCACCTTCTTTAGCCTAATACCTTTAGAGATTTCTTTCAAAAGCTCATTATGGGAGTTAGGTTTTTCTGACTCGAAAATGAATTGATCTTTGTTTTTCACAACTGTTGTTTTTGCTATAATAGGACTTGACCTATAGAAATACAAACATAATAATTTAATTTATTGAATCAGATTTTTTATTGCATAGCATGAAAGAACCTACGTTAAAGATTGTTTTGAATTTAGACCCAGGTTGGACCGAAATCTAAATGTATTTTAAATAAAGAATATAATATAAATGTGGAATGTTAATTCAGATTCTGGATTTAGATTACTGTGCTCTAAGTTTATAGCAATAACTAAATAGGCAATTTTGCTTTAACTTTACTATTACCACATTTTTAAGACATACCTGTCGTTACAAACAACATGTTTCAGTTTTTTGCCTTGTTCTACTTCCTTCATCATGTCACTCCAGTCTGGCCTCCTTCGGGGCCTACTGCGGAGCTGTTCAATTTTTTTTAACTTTGAAGGATCTAACGGTTCTTTTTTAAACTCAGGTGGGGGTGGCATCTTAGGTGGCAACGGAGGAGGCATTGGTGGCGGGGCGGGCTTTAGTAAGCCTGAAATTGCAGTTAACACAAATACGTTAATATTATATTATCAACATATTTTGACTACACAATCTAAAAGTTGCACATTATGTTCAAAAAGTCTTAAATAGTCTATAGGTTAGATTTAATATTCTTTTACGACACCTTTAAAAAGGTTTTCTTTGCTTTTTACTGCATCCATTGTATTATGACAAAATTACTTTGACACTTTTAAAACTTTCAACATCAGCACTACACTATCTTCATTATTGTTTCACCGTACATTTTAAAATTTAACACAACAAGGTCTTATTAAACTACTATAACAAGATCTAAAAATGATAGCTAATCATCTTATGTTTAAAAACATGTTATGATATTTCGAAAATTCTGTGCATTTGTATTTGCACTTGATGCGTTCGCGTCGTATGCGGAACTACCCGAGACTATTTCAGACTAGACCACAAACTTGTCTAGTATACAAGAGATCAAAAGGAAAGGATTCGCGCAGCTCTAATGAGATTTCAAGACACATTCCTCTGGTTAAACATAGACTTTCATGTACTTGGTGACTTTTCCAATACAATAGTCACATCTTAGTAAGTTTAGAAAGCTTTTTGATGTCGACTAAGTAAAAATGCGAATCTACTTAATCTGGTTATTTGAGATTATATATATATTATTTTTCTATAAATTTTATTCAGGAGTTCTTTAAGAAAAAAGTTCTAAATGCTTAAAAATAACCTTACTAAAGATACAGATAACTTAGACGGTTAAAAAATATCAAATTTACAGAATATCGTATCCGTTTTTGCACAGTCACTTGAAAATAGTAATATTTACGATAATATTTTCACGAAAATCTTAAGATTGCTCACGTATCCCATGAATTTTATAATATCATCTGTTCCGGACATTGAAATGTTTGCCAAAATCAAATTGATTGATTAAACACACACAATACATTGAATGCATCATCTACGAGGATTGTGTTCTAATTATAGTCAAACAAATGCTAGTGTGTCAATGTTTGTGTCACGTGTTATCAAATTAGAAAAGTGGCCAGTCTTTTGTTCTAATACTACACCCACTTAATCTAGTTCTTTAAATATATTGGATGAATCTGATGTATGATTTCACTTCTAGAGTACGCGTTGTCGATATAAATAAATGAATAAACCATGACTTTATCTATACAGTACAATTATTATTTGTTCCCAAAAAAATATACCCATGTACATTATTAAGATCTTAATGTGTAAAAGATTTTTCAAAAGATCCTGGCCTTGCAGGAGACCTACATTATATTTTCTTTAGCCGTATTTACATGCACTTACTCTTTATTTACACTTATTCTTTGGTTTATATTTATCAGGACATTTCGGACAGAGTGAAAACAACTTGATTTATTGAATTGTAAGCATATTATGATACGACTTTCCGCTTACATCTGCATACTTCAGTGTACTACTGTAGACATCAAATTCAATTCAGATTTGATCATTGAAATTGTTGCGTAAATAATTCTTTTTGATCCTCACGGATACTTCAATACTAACGCACCTAGGTATTTGTATACATTACTTATCTAACACCACTATGTGATACTAAATTTTCTCTACATGAATATCTTATATCATCATCAACCCATTATTGTCCTTCTGCCGGGCACGGGTCTTCTCACAGAATGAGAGAGTTTTAGGCCATAGTCCATCGCGCTGGCCAAGTGCGGATTGGTAGACTTCACACAACTTTGAGATCTCTTTTTTTAAGTTATAAATTACTAATACTTGCAATGATTAGATTAAGTAAAAATGAAGCAAAGTAAAAATCGTCATCATCAAAGCATTATTAATTACTAACTCTTCTTCATCCACCGTTAAAGCAAATGATAATCATTTTTTATAAAGGTTATCAGTACAAGTAGCCCCACGTAAGGCGAGATAATGAAAAATGAAATCTTGTAATGACTTACTTCTCAAACTTTCATTTTTGGTGAGTGTATGTCCTTTAGGGATTTCATTTGCTAACGTCTTGTCTATATTTTCCTTGACACGCTCGTGAAGTGGGTCTCTCCATTTTTTTAAACCGACGTCATCTTTTGACGGAGCCTTTTGTAGAGGTGGCTTTCGAGGAGGAAGCTGTGAAAATATAATATAATATTACTCCATGCATTAGTCACTTTTTATTACGTAGAAGGATAAGAATGAAGTAGTCCACCTAATTATATGTACATATGTAATTTCATAGAGAACAAGGATTATTAGCTAATGTCAATTACAAATGCGTCGTTACGACCTGCGTGTTAAGACGATTACCTCATATTTATGTCTGCCGGCACCCACATTCATCTAAACAAATGCAAGAACTTCAAGCCAGGACAAGGTTTGGCTGTGGTAGACTCTCGATCAAACCATAGTGATTCTACCTCTCAGAAGGGATTTTTTCATAATGTATATTGCATATAAGTAGAACGAGTATAGTTCGTCCAGATTGGTAGGGACGCCACATCTACACAATATATCTAGCATGAAGCAGTTCTTGCCATATGTTGGAAGGTTAGGTTTACTGACTCATTTTAAAATGAGGTGACCATCTTAATCGGAAGAAGCAACGCATCTGTGATTGATTTCAGAGAGAATGCATGTCCTTCATGAAATTGCTTGGGTGTCAGTGATTATTTAATATCTTTTAAGTCTACAAGTTACAACATAAATAGAACTGAAGATAAAAATATTTTGTAAATCTTATAATGTGTTTTGTATGTACCCATAATACAGATAATCTCAGTTTGATTACTAATATTCGTAGAACACATTAATTATGATATTATCATGATAAATACTATTATATTTACTTAGATCATACAACAAATATTAGTATAAGAGTTAATTGTACTATTTAAGTAAATTATAACTATGAAAAGGCAAATTCTACTTATTTTAATTTCGTCATAGGTAGAATTTGACCAGAAATTAATCTAATTTGATCGTCGCAAAAAGCTAACAAAACAATAAGTAGCGTTTAATTATCTTTACACACTGCATCTTCTGTTATATTATATGTATAAGACCCAAGTGAAGATATGTAGATTTCACAAATCTATTAGGGCAATATTAATCTTAGGCATGTAGGTTTCCGTGCGATGATTGTCTTGACCATTACGGTAAATGGCACTGAATTGGAAATATGTACAAATCTTTCAATGAAAAGTCATAGGTCACACAAATTGCGATGCGAAACTAGGAACTCGAAAAGTGCTTATTTTGAATTTATTTTAATCTTGTTTATCATCCAAGAAACGATAACAAAATAAGTATGGTATGTCAATTTAATGCCTGTTACATATATCTTCAATATATGCATGAAGACTCACCTTTGATGGAGACTTATCCACTGGGGTTGGTGGTTTAGTAGCCATTTTAGATTTTTCTTCCAATGTAGAATTAGAATCTGCTTTAGTTTTCTCTGGAACCTTTTCTTCGGCCTTAGGTTTTATCGTCTTACTGTCAGGTTTAGTCTTTTCCTCTGGTTTAGTCTTAGTTTTTTCGTCTAATTTAGGCTTAGCTACTTTGTCTTCAACTTTTGATTTTAATGGTGTCTTTTCCTCTACTTTATTTGCTGGTTTATTTAAGGAATTTGTGGAGACCTTACCATTTGGAGTTTTATCATTTATAGAGCTAGCATTTTTTGCTACGTCATTCTTATCTTGTTTTCGGTCTACAATCGTTACTGATTTGTCTTTAGATTTATCGTCGATTGTTCTAACACTTTTAAGTATAGGTTTATCAGGCACTTTATCGGTTACAGGTTTGTCATCTGATTTTCCTTTATCGTTAGTTTTATCAATAGTTTTTACCGTTGACTTAAGAAATCTAGGCTTTTCATCAGCTGGTTTGGAAGCCTTATCAGCAAGCTTTGCTGCTGAGGGTTTCACAAGCTTTTCTTCTACAGATTCCGGTACACCATTCTCAGATTTTTCTTTTATTGTAGCTTGTTTCTTCAAGGTGGCTAAAAAAATAATTAATTACATAGATATACTCTAATTTATCACTACTTTAAGGAAATAATATAATAAAGGCTTAATACATCACGTTTAATAGAATAACCACAATGGCGTAACTATTTATTGTCTTAAGTTTATTATTTACATTTTTTTATAAATCTACTCAAGATTTACTCATTACTATGTTAAATTTCTAGGAACTTTCATGATTGTGACTGTTTGATTTTGACGTATTCGCGCGAATTATGAATTACTCTAATCTTTGATTTATAATTTTACGAAAATCACGGTATAGGTAAGTAATTTATCTTCAGGCTAAAATTTCTTCAATTCGTTATGAAAACATTAGGAACACGCTTTGTTCAGTCGTAAAATTGTATTCGTTCAGTCTTTCGTACATAAAAACGATTATAAGCTAGTCCTTGGTCATGGGAATAAAAACAGTGCTTCCATGGTTAATTTACGAGTTTAGAAACTGATGGAAACACGTGCGTCCCCGTCGTACGTCTCTATGCATTTTGATGGCATTCGCGTTCGTAAATAAACATGGCGACTGCCAAGATGGCCGACCTTCGCTATTTTCATGTTGTTGCTGACAAGTGTTATAGTTTTAATCAATTAATTAACTATAACATAAAATTCACTAAGAAAACATCATTTCATGGGGTTTTAAGATTTTATATACAATTTGTCTGATATATTGCTTTTCTTTGTATCTGTAAAATCAATTAAAACATATTATTAAAACGTAAATCGCCTGTGAAATAAACTTAGCGTTAATATTCTTTGTACGCTTTAATATAACATTATTACCTTCTGTTTAGGGTATTTCAATCAGGATAATCGTCTCCACATTCTACAGTACATGTGCCTTATATCTTATCTCTATTTTTATTTATTTTTACATAATTTCAGAGCTAAAGACGACGTAAATCTGGAGAACATTTGCCGTAGGATGTTAGAATGGGATCTCTTATAAATCATAGCGTTACCCCAACATCTCCGTTTATTTTGTAAAATGTCCGTCCTCTCTAAAAATATCGCGATTCGTTGGCGTCGACTGGCTTGGAATATCTCTTAACAACTCCAACGTTTATTGAATCACGCAACCAAATTGTGCCACTAAATATCGCTACCATTATTCAGCAAATTTTGGGAAATATATCGAAATAAAATAAAGCTTCTGTTTCGTTCTTTGTTGAACTAACGGACAGATTATGATGATGATTAGGTAACAAATTATCGATTCGTTTATACAATATCTAGTGATTTATTATAGTCTTTAACATGAAATTTAATCATTTTAAATTTTAACAAATTCGCAATTACAAGTAAGCTTTGTTATAATAGTTGCATTAAAGATTTCTGATGACCAGAAATTTATAAGGTATCAAAAAAGTAATAAAAGTTTACGATTTCGCCTACAGACTTGCATCAATTTAACAGCTGGAGGAAATCAGTGATAACTTCCTAGACTTTACGATATAAAATAACGATTTATAACCTTTTTACTACTTGCTGTTTTTTATTTGACAAAAAATATTGGTTTAAAGTAGGATTTGTAGTGATTGCTTATATAATTGGTATTCATAATAAACAGTATAACAGCTAGGAATACCCCGAATAAAATCTGAATATTTCTCGACAAGACCTTATTACACCATAGCTCTGTTATTCAACAGTTTCGACTCTACCTTTCCACAAAGGACACCACAGTAACACTTGTGCAACACACAGTAAACACAATGCAATCAGTATCAATCAATCACAAAACAAACTGCAAGTAATCTCACAATATGATTTTCAAAGTCCAACACACAACGCATCACGCGCTCCGAATCTCCAGACTAGTAAACTTGTGAACACTTTGGGAGAGCCGAAGTGTTAGAACTCGTGTCCCTGCCAAAGTTTCGAAGAGGTGCTGACGTCATTATGTAGGCAAATATATGAACCATCACACAATATATTATAAATGTAATATTCAGACCGATATATTAGTGTAATTTACTTTTCAGCATCTCGATCAAAAAGTATATACTATGTATATAAATTTGACTAGTGACGATCGTTTGAAAACGCTAACTGCGCAGCAGTCGAAGTATTATGAGGTATGAACAATAAATGATAAATCATAATTCATTACCAAAAACATATTCATGTAAATATCACTCCAGCAAAGTCACCTATTGATTTTTTTAAACAACAGTAATAGTATATTACAAACAACATAGCGATAAGTGTTGGTCATTAAACCCAAAAAGCTTAGCGGTGAAAGTAAAAAAAGAGAAACGGAAATATAAAGAAGGAGAAATATCAAGCAATCATTATAGGTAAACAAAGAAGTAGTTAACAAAGCTGAAAAATCCGAAAAACAGGAAAAATTATAGCCTTTAAAGATTTCATACAAACATAGTAGAAGTAATGAAAACGATCGTTTTACAAAAGAGTAGAGTAGAATAATTCAAGATGCGGAAATACATAGTGTTACACTTACAAGTATATCTACTACGTACGCTTTACTACACAATCACATCCAAATATAAAATGCAAAACAAATGTTTTGAATAATTAGATTTCTAAATTTTCATTGGAAGATTTAAGATTGTTCTCTAAAATACGATTATGTAAACAAGGTCAATTAATTTTAAAAATATTTAAACGATTTTTTATCTTGATCTTCCAGTACAAGTATAAACTATGTTTGAAATCCTATTATTTGATAGCTATATCTGAAAACTTTTCAAAAGTCCGAAGAAACTACGAAGAGACACAATATCATGCAAACAACCACGTCAAACTACCCTTGGGAACAATCCCTGTAGTTCTCACCAGGTTTTGGAAAAGCTGGAGATGCCAATAAATGTGATCCATCATCGGGACCCTGATGAGTGGGTGTTGGTGACAGGAGGTCATCGAAGCTTTTAAGCTGTGTCATGATCGTCAGCAATGATGGACCGACTGAAGAACATTATCACAACCAATTAACTAAACGAAGAACCGAGTCTTCAAACTAATCTTTGATAATAAATTAAGAGAAGAGTTAATATGTATATGATGACATTGCGAAAATGTTGATGATATTACGAAGTGCACTAGCAAAACCTATTTGCTTCGTTACAGGAGATCCTTCGATTGAAAGTCTAGATTTACATATGACAGATAAAATCAATTGAAAAATAAACAATTAATTGTACAATCGTATCTTAAGTTTTTGTTATTGTATTGTATTGTATGTACATTGTTACTTGTAATTCTATTTAGTATTTTAAACAGTTTTATTTACAGCATCTTCGATATGGATTATTGCTAAACGGGAGTTCAGAAGACAAGAAGATGAATACCATGCTTATGATGATGTTAAGGAAGATAAAGAAGACGAATATAGAAAACACATTAGTTTAAAAAAATCCTTACGTTTTAATGGCTTTGCAACCGGTGCGTCAGCTGGTTCCGTTGCAGGTTTCGATACACTTTCTACTGGTTTCAGTTTCCTCTGGGTCCAGGGAGGTGGTGCTTCTGTGTCCTTTTCCTTAACCCATGGAGGCCTGAACGTCTCCCGTTTAGGGGCTGAAGTATCCCTACTTACGTTGCCGATAGGCATTGTGGAGCCTGCGAAGAAATTTTAAATTCTACCACTTATTATCTTTGCTAACCTTGCAAATCGATTAGTGAGTGTTCTGGAAACAGTATGTATGTAGTAATGTAGAATAAACGAAAATAATTTGATAACGTAATATGTGCTTAAATTTACTTTCGTAATTGTAACACTAATATTGCTGGAATTTGCTAGCGAGACCTACATTCTAGATATCACACGTACTAGAGAGACGTAAATAAGCCAGTAACTGTTACAAGTGTCTGCCGAATAAGATTTCGATGGGCAGATCTTCTAAAATCCACTAAAACTATAACACCATTCATTCATTCAATAAGCTTTTAATACGAGCCAACAGCCGTCATAAACCTTTGGTACGTTATTTTCAGCACGTGCAAACAAAAATCGCTACTGTTATTATTATATCGTAAACACGCATCGTTCAAATACGTGGAAAGTTGTGCTGTATGTTGTTCATTTATATCTTTAGAAGTGTTTATATGAATGGATTTACAATTAAATAATAGCTATACAAAAAAGCTTTGAGTCATGCGTTTGACATTTGTTTGAAATGATGATGCTAAAATGAATTATCGAAATACGTTTAAACAAGGTTTCGGGAGTTGCTGTGAAGTGAACTCTGATGTCGGCTCATTAGTTAAAATAGGTCATTGCAAAGTTGTGAAAACTTTTACTTTTCACATATCGCGTGTGTCCTCGGTTTGCTAATAATGCGTTGGAGGGTCACAAAACACTTCCCACGTCTTTAGACACGATTTTAATATAGCTATCTTTATTTTATTTTATAATTATGTGCTAGATTATAACTGTGGTAGTGACTAGCAAAATAGTTGGCACGGTATCCTTACTCTATGATGAATAAGATATTGTAAATAGTATTAATATAATTTATTTGATATATTGCGTATCTCATAGGTCATGTCTTTTTACTAGATCATAGTATCGGATCGCCTATATGGGGGTTTCTAGAGTGGTGTAAGTCGAAGTAGATCTAAGCTACAAAACCCAAACTAACATAATACAAAGCCAAAAACAGACCGGTTTGCAAAACTATACTTCCTTGAGCTGATTTTGAGACTATAGGGCGTTATATGTCATTTTACCGTTTATTACTTTATCATCAAAATTAAAAGTTATCAAACTATTAAATATTTGAAAATAATGATGTGCTGTGTTATGCACCAATCGGACCGTATTAAAATAAATTTTATTTAATAATCAATAAAAGAACAATTAATATCACACTAAAAACAAATAAATACGGTGCTATTTTGTATGGTTTAAATATGTACGTTATTTATTTGACTAGTTAGTTTACCAGTTGCATTAAATGTTTCTAAACGGCCTTTCTTACAGTTTCACTGCTACGCGTGTAAGTGTATCGTGTGATGTTATCTGTAAGCACAAATATTACGCACTTCAACAGAACACCGATCACAGCACTTGAAACCAACTGTTCATTATTTTACATAGAAATGTGTCGAACTTCTGCTTAACGAGAATTAAATTTGTATTTTCCAAGGAATTTGGGTAAGACGCGTCGCCGGGCGCGCGTAGCTTACGACTAGCAACGGAATTTCATGTTCTGACAATCCTCTGGAACTTATAAATAGGTGCGTCAAGACATGTACGTACCACGAATAATTCGGGAGCTGTTCCCTCTGTTAGATTATTATCTTGCGCGTATCCGTTCAAAAAAACAAAATTAAATTCGGTTTATTGTTCTAATGACGCGCTAAGCGAAGGGCTTTGGCTTATATATAGTTTTTTAATTATTTTGTATTAGTTTTACGTCTTTTAATCTTATAAATATTTTTTTAACTTATTGTTTTGAATATACGTAAATCAGACGTAGGTCGCAGATGCGTTGATACATGAAGGCTTAGTGGACGTATTGTGTACGTTCTGCGTTACTAAACTTTTCAAATCTTTCACATGTTTGTGTTGTCGACACAGAGATGTTCAAGCTGTCATTATTAAATAGAAATGGGGTTGGTGTCGCCATAATCGAACTAAAAGGGTTCTACCGATATTATGTAATAAATACGCGTGCCTCGGAGCAAATTAGTGTTGCTAATAATTTTGTAATATTTGTATTTTGACATCCCATAATCTTTACCTTAAATGTTATATAAATCTTATTTAATTGTAGAAGTAGTGGTATCGACCAGGAAGCTGGCACTATCACACTTTTCTACTGTGAAGCAGATGCGAGTATTGGAAAGATTGAAGAGTGTGATCATCCAGCATGAATAACCTACATTTGAGACAATCATAAATCATCTTAGTTTCAGGAGTTGCAACGTATGTGTCGATTGTGTGCTTTAAATGGAACCTCTGTTCAATAAGAAGTTGGTTACAGGTGTTAATCGGTGGCA
Source organism: Cecropterus confusis (assembly GCA_018251515.1). Taxonomy (NCBI): domain Eukaryota; kingdom Metazoa; phylum Arthropoda; class Insecta; order Lepidoptera; family Hesperiidae; genus Cecropterus; species Cecropterus confusis. The sequence goes on along the minus strand of DWTU01000011.1, from coordinate 1,061 downwards.
GTGACTACTTACCATCAAATGTACTGCTTTTTTAGATTATAAAAGTAGCATATAAGCATTCCGTCCATCTGATTGTACCTAAGTGGCCGTTAACGCCCATGGATCTGTAATCAACCCCAAATAGTCTTCACAGTGGTTGACTACAGATGAGTTGTTACCCCCTGGGGCCTGAGTAGAAATATTTTGGATAAGTATGTACGAGTAAGTGAGTTACCCCAGCCTTCAAATCAGAACCAGAAATACTGGTCATATATCAGTTGTGCCCCCCGAGTCGAACCACAAAGGGTTCTTCCATATTTGCTACTTCCATCTTATATTATGTAAAAAAAATACTACGTTAAAACATTAAGAGCGTTTTATCAAATTTATTTAGACGACCGGGCGCGTTTTAAATAAAACTGTCGACGTCACATGTCTATTTCGGAAGCTTCCCGTCTCGCAGTGCCGAACCCGTAATACGTCTATGACATCGGATTTATTCATACAATCCACGAGCTTCCGTAAACGGCTCCACCCAAGTGCACCCCCGTCCGTGGCTTTCGATTCTCAAGCGGGATATAGGTCTTTTTGGAATAAAAATAGGTTTTTTCTTCATTGAGTCCCATACTGATTTTACTAAATACTTATTTTTAACTGTTATCAATTTGATTCGAGACGTATGTATGTGATATCATTGGAATTGTAATATTTTACGAGACATACTTTTCTGAGGAATTCTTAGGTGAGACTTTGGGTCACCTAGGGTTGATTACAGATGTCCATGACCGGCAGTAGCCACTTACCATCAGGTGGGCTGCATGCTCGTTTGCTACTTCCATACTATAAAAACATACATCCTCATATAATTTCGCATAGCTAATATTTGTAAGACTGAGTATTTGATATTGAATTATGATAACAACTACTTAAATACACATTACGCAGGCACGTACAGTATCGGGGAATTCTTTGCGTGAGCTCCCATCTATCACCTTTAGGGAGGTGGGCGGGTCTGAAAAACAGCACTGCATGGCGTCATGATCCCATGTCAGACAATGCTAAGACACGTCCTTAAGTCCATA
>DWTU01000010.1:0-37312 GCA_018251515.1 Cecropterus confusis | reverse complement strand
AAGTTGCTCGCAGATGTCCATGGGCGGCAGTTACCACTTACCATCAGGTGGACTGCATGCTCGTTTGCTACTCCGACAAATAAAAAAAAAAAAAACTCTATTTAAGGTAGAAATAAAGCCAAAATCTAGGCAAGGTTAGAACAATGTAGAAGTAACAATGACTAACGCTCTAAGCTGCATTTAGTTGTAGTACATGTTGGCGTAATGCCAACTGTTTCACTCCATTGATCGTCAACAAAGCCACTTTAGAACAGAAATACTAAATCTGAAGAGAAAAAACAAAACACTGAACGTGAATCTGCTAAAAGGAAAAATACAGAAATTACGAATGGCTTATTGTGGTGATTTAGGGATCGTTATTCGGCACTGTCTCGCTTCTGAGCACGGGTCTTCTCTCAGATAGAGAAGCTAAGGCCACTGTAGAGTTTTCTCCAGGCGGTAGAATCAGTGTGGTTCGCCGGTTAGATACCACCGCCACATCTATTTCTAGCGTGAAGCATTTTTTGCGTTTCGGCGGAAGGGTGTGGTTGCCGGCTCACTTATATATGTATGAAGCGAACAACTCAGTCCTCGGGAGTAGCAACGCATCTGTTATCGACTTCAGATAGAACCCAGATAGATAAAACTTGAATAGCTTCTTGAATAGCACAACTCTCTTTTACTATGGATGTACGAGGAGATTAAAAGATAAAAATCTAAGACATAGGCAGCAGTTTCTTCAGCAGCAGTTTCTTCACCAACAGTGGCATAAACACGTATTGTAGTCATTAACACGTATGCTAGGCGCAGTAGCTATTAGGAGCGGCCTATGTCTGATGTGGACTAAAAGGCTGGGTGGATAAAGGCAATTGGCCCGTCGAAGTGCAGATGGGTGAACAATTGGGATAGTTTTGGAAAACCCGAACATTTCGAGATGTGTTCTTTCATTGTTGTAACAAGTATCACCTGTTTAATTTGTTGTGCTAATTTGCCAGTATGAGACTGATTTATTTCTCTTTACTGAGGACTGGTGATGTTCCTATCTCTCTATAACGCCATTCTATTATCTATACTATCTATCATTTCTACCATCATTTACGTTACGATTTATTATATTCATTGCTATTATTATATTTCTTATTAAGTAACTGCATCAGAACTGCTTCAGTGGTAATTAAAGAAACCCTTAAATTTACATTTATAAATAGAATTTATTTTACATCTAGACGAACATCTATTTGGATGAATACTATTGAGTTTAAATTTGATGTTTGCATCGTTTTTCAGTACTATTTTTTTTTTCTCGGTATAACGAGATCTGTCGTAAAAACGCTTGCTCTTTTAGCTTTCTTTGTATTCTACTATCAGATCTGTATATCTTTAACGACTGTCATCTTTAGATTTTTGTACCTAGGATTTATACTTGGTGCTTACGTATCTATGTCGTTTAGTTTATAATTTTTCGTTTCACCGAAACTTAATTGATTATTATTAAAATAATCTTCACATCATAATAATTTATTTTTACAATGATTATTATTTTTCATTATGTCGTAACGTTCACCATGAGAATAATACTTTGGCTGACATGAGATAAAACCACAAATAAATTAGTAATGAAGACTATATTCTTCGGTCCATTTCAAATATCAGATTGGCTTTATTATAAAACCTAACAGAATGAGGCATTCATTAAAACTTAAACCCAGTTAAATATTCCCACATACACATCACCAGCTATCCTACTAACACGTATAGGAGATACATATATTATTGCAAAAACTAATGAGCTGTGAACTCACGCATACTTTATTTGATGATTTTAAATACTAATTAATGCAAACATCGTAATTTAGGTCTCTTGCATCAACAGTGGCATATACCTTAATTGGCTATTCTAATCACCTGTCGATCGCTGCTTGCCTTTTAATTAATTACTTATGTTAAATTAGTACTACTAATTAGAACTCGTATAGCTACTTGATTATCACACTCAAATAACAGCACTGTTTTTTTTGTTTTTTTTTTTTTGTTTTAATAAACTCAAACGTAATCTGCATCGAAGTATATACTGTATATGTTCTCACTTTTTCGACGTAAACATTCTAACACTTGCATTAACGCAATTCATTTTGTACTTTGTGTCTTGTACATCATTTAATTTGGGTTATCCATTACTTCGATGCATTATACGTCCGTCAGTTTACTTACAAAATGCTTTTCACCTATAAAGTTACGTATGCTTTCAGTGGCTGGGCGCAAGTTGACGATAGCTGGCCGGAGAGCGCCCAGCGGTGGAGGGAATCCATTAATGAAGTCGCAGACCCTTCCTCGGTCCATGGGAAGGTCATCATCACAACCCAACAGCTCGAATGGTAGCTACAGCAGGTATCCAGTGAAACCGGCTTCCACCCCGCCGGCTGTCAAAAGACAGCTCTCTGTGAGTACTTTTAGATTTGGCGGCAATGATTTGTTATTAATAGTCTCTTATTGATTTGTTATTAATAATTGAATGAAGGCGGTGCTGGAATATTGGAATGTTTTAAATATAGTCAACCAATTCCTACGGCAATCTGTTTTGGAGTGTGTCACAGTCCTAAAGTCGTGGTAAAGCCACGTGATGAGCGGTTGGACATATAAACGGTTGCAGGCAAACCAATGCCTAGTTAGAAATAAAACGTTGAAAAACTGAAATTGTCAAAGCTTGTATTAATATGCTTAATGTTGCGATTAAATAAAAATATAGTAGAGTTAATTTTGAAATATCACGACTATTTTTAATTAAAAAATGTTTGTATAAAGTGTACACATGGTTTTTGTGCCAGTTTTTAAATAAGTATTGCAGTTAACAGCCACCCGCTTTGTACCGTCATTTGAACTAACTGTAATATTATTATTTCTGATATATATCAAACTTGCTAACATTCCTGTTAAACGAAAACGAATTTGTAATTAAAGTAATCATTTTTAATTTCATTAAAACTGAAAGTAATTCGCATCATTTCATTTTCAATTCAGTCGATCCAATATCATAAGTTTAATATCCAAAGTCTATTCAGACCTATTCGCGAAGTTTACGTTTAGACTTTGACCCACTAAGAAACTGTAGGCAATTTGGTTTAGTTTGGAACTAGAACACCCACTCGGATGTAGGCAAGCGCACATGTTACATTACGGGCCTAAGTCACTCCACAAATATTGGCATTGGCATCAAACCCACCCATAACACGCCCGATAACTTAATCTTAATGGACAACACAACTTAGTGTTACTATATTATGCTTTTGCTTTCGAGCAGTGCCTTAATTAGTTACAGCTTAGATTTATGTGTAATACCGTCGTGACAGTCATATTTACTACTATGTTTTAATCCATCTCGTCCCTGCAGTTCTGAGATTAGAATAGGGTTACGGTATGCCTGTCGTAAGAGGCGACTAAAAGGGGCTTTCGGGGTTGCGGGTGGCAAGAGTGAGAGCTCGAACCATCCAGCCAGGCGATCCCGAGAAGGACGGCGGAATGTGTGGTCGCTTATTGTTCGTAAAAACCAAACGAAGCGGTGGGCCCAGCCGCTCACCTGGGTGGAGCCCGATGAGGTAACGCGCTCAGATGACTTCGGTTGTGTTCCATTGGAGATCGCGGAGTCCTTGAAGCGCCGAGGACGGCCACCGGGGGGTTTTAGTGCGTTAAAAATCCCACATAGCCTGGCGTCGCTCCCACGTCGTCAGGTACATTTAGAAGATCTCCCCCTTAAGAACAAAATAAAAATGTTTTAATCCATCAATCAGCTTTTAGTGGTCCACTGTTGGACGTGGCCTCTATTAATGGGAATTTTTGGTAATAGTTATCACGCCTGGCATGCGAGTTGTCGACCGTTTTAGGTGGTTGCCCATAATTTGGAATTTGTTGATTAGTCCCCCTCTTACGACAGCAACTGGAAGAGAGGAAGTGTTGCCATTCAAGTATGTCACCACAGGACACAATTGTTTTGATAGTCACCATCAACATGAATCATTTTTTCCTACCATCACCAATTCTAATTGGAAGGAGGTATACCACGAGCGTAGCTAAGCTTTGTTAAGTGGGGAGTCGAACAGTAGCCTTCAGCGGAAATCAAAGGTCGCTTAATCTGAAAGTGTAAGGGAATTTTCGAAAAATAATCAAAAATGAACTGAAGGACTGTTTGCGTATTTTTTTATTCTTGTCTATGCTAAGGTTAAGTGGTAAAAATTTTCTATCCATTATCATGTTTTCGATTAGGATGTATACTAAAAACAACACTAATGTATCAGAAAACGGAATAATATCGACTTCTCATCTACATAATATATAATTCATTGATTTCTGTCTTCACTTTTATTCATTAGGTGTTTCGGTATTCGCTAATGCAATAAAGTAATAAATCGCACTGCGAATCACTCGAGAAAGTTTCTCCAGGTCAATAAACACACGTTATGTAAAAAACGTATTATAAAATAAGTGATTACATAAACGATAAAAACACACGCTTGTATGAAAAAGCTCCCGCACAACTCGCTCCATTAGCCTAAGTGATTACCCTGTAAGTTATATTTTAATGGGAAAGTTGTGTTTTATGGAGTTTCTTTCGCCGCTTCTGCTGCATAATTGAAACTTGAGAAGTTGTAGCACAAAGGCATTTTGTAAGTAGTGTTTTTGTTAAAACATATTTTAATTTTATATCCCAGTATGATTAAGTAGCGTAGGGTATTCCGTTATTATTATATTAATATTAATACTTATATTTAATCAAATAAGTTGCATTAAATTGCAAGCTGGTGAAACGAGTATTGTTTAACCGGGAAGGTACCACCGCTACACTTATTTCTAGGATAAAGAAATTCTTACCTTTCGGGCTCACTTTTATATGAGGCTACCGTCTTAGTACTTCAGAATAGCAACGCAACTGTGATTAGTTGCGTTGCTATTCTGAAGTACTAAGACGGTACTTCAAAGAGAACCCTTATTCTGTACGAAGTTTACTTTGTCGTCATATCCATGGGCGGCACTGACCACTTGCCATCAGGTGGACTGATCTGGCCAAATCAAATCTAGGAAGTCCACCAAACTAAGCACCGCATCGATAAGCACATGTCTTTCTGTGACAGATCAATTTTAGTAGTATGTCAACAATTGCCATTACGGTTATAGACACACTGGTTAAAAATAACTGTTCTGTGAACGAAACCTGAGCTTATCCAGCTATATTCGTTACTGTAAATGACAGTTCAGATTGCGAATCTTTAAAAGAAAATGTATACATCTCGAATAGATACGTGCTATGTTTAGAGCACATAAACCTACCGCGTGTAGACCGACCGCCCAGTTAAAAGTCTTAGTGTACCATTCCACATACAATAAAAGCTAACAGAACACATCCATTAGATTCATAAACACTAATCGTTAAAGCTCTAACGCTAATTCAGCTTCACGCACTAACCGTTTCACTATTTTAATCACGTGAATCCTCACGGTCATAGCGCATATCCTTTAACGGGCTACACAGTACAGCGTGCCCTTTGTATCTAAGAGTCTACCATAAGCTCGTCCCTCTGTATTCACAACTACCATAAATTACCAGATCATATTGCAACTCTCTCAAAAGAAAGTTATTACGGGTCACTTAAACCGACGCTGTGCAAAAATCTGTGTACTACCCGTTCCGTAATAGGTATCAGCGCGCTATTCCTGCTATCAACAGCAAAAGTTACATTAGTTGCATGACATAAGCACAGATCACTAAAATCCTAACGCTAGCTCAACTTCACGCACTAACCATCCCACGATCATTAACTCGTGCCTCCCGCTCACGTTCAGAGCGCGTACCAGGTGCCCCTGAGCGGGAGGCCGTGCGGCTCGCGGCCGGCTGCAGCTCGCAGCGCGATACGCCCACGCGCAGCCGCACGCCCTAGCCGACGCTCGCTGTCCGGGTGTTGAACCTAAGTTCGTCAAGCTGTTTTCACTGCTACAATCAAATAACGTCGTAAATCGAAGTTAGACGAATATTATCGCGCAATTGATCCATTTTAATATCAAACGGATACTCACGATATGCTACAGTGAGGAAATTATAAAACAGCATATCGTGAGTACCCGTTACATTTTGAAATGGATCATAAACAGAATCTCTCAAAAGAAAGTTCGTACGGGTCACTAAACACACGCTATGTAAGCATCTGTATATTGAGCGTCACGTAACAGCTCTTAGGGCACCATTCGTACTATCGACCACAAGAGTCAACAAAACACACTCGTTAGATGCATAACATGAGCACAGATCACTAGAATCCTAACGTTAGCTCAGCTTCACGCACTAACCATCCCACGATCATTAACACGTGACTCCCGCTCACGGTCAGAGCGCGTACCAGGTGCCCGTGAACGGGTCGCCGGTGCGGCGCGCGGTCGGCGGCGGCTCGCAGCGCGGCACGCCCACGCGCAGCCGCACGCCGCAGCCGACGCTCGCTGTCCGGGGCGTCGACCCTAAGCTCGTCCAGCTCATTCTGGACGAGATCGTCGAGGGCGGCCCCAAGGTCCACTGGGAGGACATTGCTGGACAGGAGGTGAGATTTGATGAATAATCTTGAAAGTCTTACGTACGTACGTAGTCGTACAGTCAGTCGTTGTCAGTTAAATCAGTATTATAGCACACTTGCGAATATTTATTCGCGAATATGTTTTCACTAGTAGACCAGCTTATCCAAGCCAATGAGCGTAAAGTTTGAGATACATTATTAGGTGTTGTTATAATTAAAATACATTTCTTCTGATACATTGAGTACAAGTTAAAGCACGTAGTTAAATTTGGAAATATACTTTTTTTTTACTTGCTTTCAGTCAGCAAAGCAAGCGTTGCAAGAGATGGTGGTACTGCCGTCTCTCAGGCCAGAACTCTTCACGGGGTTGAGATCACCAGCAAAGGGATTGTTGCTGTTTGGACCACCCGGAAACGGTAATGTAACTAACCTTTCATAATCAATTTGTTATAGATCTCCTACGAGGCGTTTTGTATCCCAACTTAAATTGAAAACGCATTTTCTACGCAAATAAACTTAAAAATGGGTACCCGATAATAGGCGGTTGTCGCTAAATCTATATAAGCCAGAAAAAAAAAATCAAAAGAAAAGTTTTACCGAAAATCTTGATGTATTGAAAATCCTTAGGTATAGTCATTATTATGCAGTTTTACTCGCTTGGAAAAAGGGTAACATAAATTTAACTTGTAATAAATTTTGATAGAGTAGAAGGATTTTAATGAAACAAAAACTGAATGTTTACATCATGATACGAAATATAAATGATATATTTTCACTCATTAAAATTTAACTAAGTAGTTTGGTGTGATACGATTGTGAACATAGACAAAAATTATACTACTTTCCGTTTTTGCTTATTCTCAATCCTCAAAGTATTTTTCTAATGGTAAATTCATTGCATAGACTATACATATATATTCAGTCTTTTAAATTTAATTCAGTACTTTTGGTTGGATACAATCTCCGACAAAGACAGAAATTCCAAAATTATAGATTTTTTTTTTCTATAACTTGATATATTTTTGAGCCAATATATGCAATGTACAAAGCTTTCATTTTTATTATGTGTATGCATCTTTAAGTATCTAAAGCCTCCTGTCAAACCTATATAGTCACGTGTCATTCAATCTTATCACGCAGGCAAAACGTTGCTAGCACGGTGCGTGGCCGCTGAGTGTTCGGCGACATTCTTCTCGATATCCGCCGCGACGCTCACGAGCAAGTACGTCGGCGACGGCGAGAAGATGGTGCGGGCACTGTTCCAAGTGGCGCGGGAGTTGCAGGTACCTATCGAACTTATATATACGCGCGTATGAAAGTGTGGCCTGGTATTTGTGAGTTGAGATTCTAAACTTATAGCCTGATAGCCTTTTGCACCTATGTTCCTTCAATTATAAGTTTAGAAGAGATCGCTATTTCAGTGATAGAACCGCTTGTTGGAACTTAAATTAGGTGGGTTTTATTTTATTGGTTGGTTTTATATTATATTATGTTTTGGTGTACAATACAGATTTGTATATATAGATGTTGTGTTTGTATTGTTTTCTTGATCATTACGTCCGTTATGTATATACAAGAAACTCTTACTTGCAACAGATAAACTCGTGAATGAAACTGGAAATTATATTATTACTGGAAATTATAACCTTAATTGTTATTGAAATCGAATTTAAAATTTTTCCTTAGGAATGGAAACTGGAAATTATAATTTTTCCTTACTTATATTATAATGTAGATTAAATTTGGCTTATTTGATATTATTAGATGTACCGCGCGCGTTTACTCTTTCTAAAAAAATGCAACATAATTTTCAATTGTAACTTTTAATAGAGTAAGTGAGTTTTGATGAAACAACTATTAATACATTTTTGACCTTAAACATAAATTCCGTAGTTTCGTATGTAGGTAAGTAAATGGCTTTATGCAATTTTAAACTCACAGACAAAAGCTCTAAAAATTTTATCTATATCTCATACAGGAAGTCTTAAGACTTAATTTTTTTTTTACCAGAAGCAATCGAGCACGTAGTTAACTTCCCAAGGCCTAAAATGGTCGTCTCATATGAATGTAAACTGGGAAGCACACCCTTCTACCGAAACGCAAGAATTTCCTCGCGCGCTAATTCAATTTCTATTTAATTTATCCAATTCAGATCTAAAAATTACAAACCCATTTCAGGCGGTAATGACATATTTAGATCTTAATGCCTAAGTACTGTTTTACATTATAGTAGCAAACGAGCATGCAGTCCACCTGATGGTAAGTGGTTACTGCTGCCCATAAACATCTGTAAGCAACTTCATATACAGCAGGGGTTCTACCTGAAGTCGATCACAGATGCGTTGCTACTCCCGAGGACCGAGATGATCGCCTCATATATAAGTGAGACAACCACACCCTTCTACCTTACGCAAGAACCTGCCCTACCGAGCCTGTCGAACTGCACTGGTTCTACTATACTAGTATATTGTTTTAAGCAACAATAACTAAATGAACAGAATATATATATACAATGTTACTGCTGAAACGTGTTCAAAGCATTACTCATAAGGCCATAACGTCCACAGTAGGCGGAAATAAAATAGAAAACGCTACACACCATACAACTAGACCTTAATCAGTGCGGATTTCAACGAGTCTCGCTTTCGGCTAGAAACATCAAACGAACACGTGAGTACGTGGCGGATAAAACATAGTAAAAGATAGATATTTCGGCTGGAAACATCAAACAGGTATGTGACTGGTAAAAGATAATAAAAGATAGATATTCTGGCTGGAAACATCAAATAGGTATGTGACTGGTAAAAGATAATAAAAGATGGATATTTTGGCTGGAAACATCAAACAGGTAAGCGACTGGTAAAAGATAATAAAATATAGATATTCTGGCTGGAAACATCAGACAGGTATATGACTGGTAAAAGATAATAAAAGATAGATATTTTGGGTGGAAACATAAAGCAGGTAATTGGCAGGTAAAATATAATAAAAGATGCATAAAGGTAAGATATATTATATATAGCAAAGTATGCTTAATTTAGCTGTTTTTTAAAATAAGTAATTGAAGTGATCTTTTTAAGTAATCAACATAAATTTATTACATGCTGTACGTTAAGAAGTGCAGGATTTGAAAATATTTTAATAATAAATGTAGAAAAAGTTAAAACGTATTACATTGTGAGTATATGATAATCTACAAGTGATTCGAAAAAAATCGTTTTGCAAAAAATGAAGGAGAATATTACTTGGAATACTTTAATTCGGTACCGGTAAAATAATATAATACGTAGTTTATTTATATAGTTTTTAAACAGGGGCATCGCGACCTTCTCATAAAGATTTCAGGCTTGGAAGCCCCTAAAGGGTCGCAAACTCACATTTAAAAAAAATCCTACGCAACAATTCATCGCTCTGCGAAAGTTTTATATTTTTTTTAAAGGGCTTCCGACTTCCTAATGGATCTTTGTTGCACCCAAGGGATCACGACTTCACTTTGAAAAAAAAATCTATATAACTATAAACTTGGCGAAGGATTTATATCATTTATTTACTAATGCATCGTGACCTATTCACGGAACAATTTTTAGTAATCCCCAAAGGGGACGCTACCTACACTTTAACTGGTATAAATCACGTGAATCCCAAAGGGGACGCTACACTTTAGAGGCTGGTATAGTGATACGTACTTGGCGAGGGGCGAAGCGCCCCTTTCGGGCTCCAGCTTCTCGTCTAGGCCGCGGTGCACCGACACCGTGTCTAGGTCGTCGTCCGCCAGTAGAGACTGCTCGTACTCCGGTGTTCGCAGTTGTTCTGGGGTGGGCTTCTTGAACCTTGGGGTATAATGATAAAAAGTCAGATTATTTAGAGTTAAACATCCAGTGATCCAATTATTGAATGGTCCAGTTGCCCAATGGTTCAATTATCCAATGTTCCAATTATCCAGTCAAAATGCACCATGAATATTACAGAAAGGGAAATTGAACAAATTTGTGTGAAACTTTTTCTTGTAAATTATTTTAAACCATGATAGATAAGTTGATGATGACCTACGTGGTGGAGCGGTCACCATACCGGCCTGACACACAGTCCCGGGTTCGATCCTCGGACAGACATCTGAACGATGAGTTTAGATTTCTGTTCTGGGTCTGGGTGTTAGCATGGCACCCACGACACAGGAGAAAATGCTACTGTGGGGCTATGAGTGTAGAAAGAGTAACCGTATCCGATATAAAATTTTCGGATAACTTCGGATATGTTTGGAGACACTTTTTAGTATTAGTAATTAACAATTAAAATCAATTAGGTAGCTATAATAATAACTGATATTACTGACTGTAATAGCTATTGATAACATTGAAATAAAATCAAATTACCTATTACCTATTTGTAATCTACGTTTAAATTCCAAAAAGATATAATATCCGTCTACCAATTCGCACTGTCTACCAATTCGCACTTGGCCAGCACAGTGGACTATGGCCTGAAGCTCTCTCAATCTGAGAGAAGACCCGTGCCCAGCAGTGGGACAATAATGGCAATTTGACGGTGCAAATCAATTTATATGAATCTAGTTAGCATGTGATCATTTTTAAAAAAACAACTCTTTTTGCATTAATGATAAACATCAGGCTTCAATAAGCTGCCATTAAGTAATGGTTTTATTAATGATTTCATTCAATTATGCCTTCAACACAAAGCAATGTTCATGCCATTTTTAATTATGACAACTTTTACCTTGCAGTGTGGGAATTGTTTTATATAAAGGATGTCTTAATCTTAACAAGAACTTAAATTTTGAAATGTTAAAAATGTATTCATTAAATATTTTACTATTCACATTTTTTTTCCGCATAGGTATGAAGGTACTAATTACATTTACGCATGACACAAAATACTGGTCAAATAGCCAACATTGTTCAGTTGGCACTTTTTCAAGTTGAAAATTTTAGATTGAAATAGATTCAATTTTAAATGTGCTATATGTAAAAGAATTTTCAAAATCATATATAATTACAATAAATTGAGATAGCAATGCTTGAATTGCTACAGGATAAATACTATTACACTTATTCATTAATCATAATATTAATGTTTTGAAACAACTTACTTTTTATACACCCGACAGAAAGAGTTGTTGATCCTTTTATCTGAGAGGTGTCTGCGGCGGTCCTCAAACAGATCCTTGATAGCGGTCACCCCTAGCACAAACAACACAGGCAGCATCGCCACTTCCTTGCCAAACGCATTTAAAGCTGGCACCCAGTTTAAAAGCACTATGAATATAAAGTACACATTCGCAATCCTATGGAATTGTTCAAATAGGTTTTTAGGTATGAATGACAACAAGGTGTACTTAGTAGTCCTGACCTTGTTGTCACATCGCTTTCCATTCGGGTGATCCTTTGGTGGAGTTTTATCAGGCACAAGATGATTAGGGATCACTATTAGGTGTCGGTTGTCAACTGCGGGCTGCTGGCGTCTCATCAGCCAGAAAACTGTTCTTTGCCAGGGCCCGACTACAGATGGTCGTCTTAACGTGTATATGGAGTCAGAGCGAGAGGCCTGTCGCGAGTGATGCGCCCGTACGGAGGCTAGCCTGGGCAACGCGCTAGCGGGCGCCGCGTCCCTGTGGCCAGGCGGAAGGATGAAATCCGTCCGGCTACCGGTGCGACTGTGGCCGGGCCCCGAAGCCGCGCGGGGCCCCTCGCCGATCTGACCGTGCGATAGCGCTCGCTGATGGCCGCGCATCGCCGACTTGAGAGCCGGTCTCGCAGCTGCGGGATTTCCGGCCAACATCGGTGTCCCGCCATGACTTATAGACCTCGAGTGACCTTTGGCTTTCGGAAAAAGATAAGTTTGCTCCGGGGCCCCCGGCAAACTTGGAACGACCGAAGGAGTCTCTCCACTTCCCTCTGTTGACATTTTTACTCATCTGAGGAACGGTCTGTTCGCTTCGCGCTCTCATTTAAAGCTTTAAATTCTACAACCGTCGAACGTTGTTTTCGTTAATTGCCGTAGTGAATGAAGAGAATGTCTCGTAAACGTTGTAGCATATGGACTGAAATCATCTGTTCACTATTTCACACATCACTGATGTTTTTATTTTAATTTCTACCACAAACCAAGTCATTAGAATTCGTAACAAACAGAATTAATTCATTGTTCGGTCGAAAAGGTTTGAAAAAGAAAAGTATAACGTTATTTGACCGCCACGACGAAAACAATGCGTTAGTATAGAGGAGACAGAACAAAACTCAAAAACAAGCTACAGACTGACTCGATTAAAATTGACAAGTGACTGACGACTTGACACCGTCAAATTGACTGCGCGAAATATAAAAAAAGGAATACCATAGACAAGACAATAATATATTGTCTATTTCTATTACGACCTATAAAATTTAGTCTATAACCACACTACATTTTTTCCTGCCATAGTGAAAAATACAAATGTATTTCTTTATTTTCTTTCATTATCGTATTTTCATATTCATTTTTTAATCAGCGTTTCACACGATTAACCTTCTAATTAATATTTTTTTACAAGTTAGCTCTACATCGAAGATGTCCTTTTTTAATATAACTTGTATATATTTACGCATGAATCCTAACTATCATGAATCTCCTTGGTCTAGTTTGAACAGAACCAAGGAAAGTACTTAACTGATGAAGGATGAATAAACTAAATGTGGTTGGCGGTTGGTTAAACATTTTTAGATTTTTTTGCGGAATGATTCTTCACTATAAACCTAACTTATTTGGTGTTTATACTTTAAAAGAAAGAAATGTAACAGCTCAAACGCTATTATAAGTCTATAGCCCCCTAAATGTGCCACCCGAGGCGCAAGTTGAGTTGTAATATACAGGAAATACAAAAAGTAAATAAAACCAATTTTGTCGCCCTCAAAGACGTGCATGAGTCGCAATGTCCTCTGGGACTTGGCACCTGGAGCGACAGCAATTATTATTACTTTTATGTAGGGTCGGCCCTGCATAAAAGTAATAGTAATTGCTTACAAATTATTGTGGCGAAATTCCTCAATTCGTCATATCAATGCTCGGTGTGACGCCGATTACAGTATTGTTTTTTGAAAAACTAAATAATCGATACGAGTGCCATTTAGCCTGTTCCCTTGATACGCCAATAAATATATTATTTAGGATTTAACTACTTTCTTTGTTATTTGTTATTTAATAAATAAAAAGTGTGAAATAAATCTATGAACCTAAAACTGAGTTTCTTTGCGCAATGCGCAGCTGTAAAGTTTGTAATGTTGGTATTCAAATGAGATGAATACTAAGAATATCTATGGTCTAGAATCGTCGACGTCATCGACGGATGGCGGACATATTCTTTCAAGTATCTGCGAATACTTCCGACATTTTGACGTTTAAGCCCCGGTCTACTTAGACCTTGATTCCCATAAAAAGTCTTTCATATCTGAAGACATAAAATTACAAACAACATGGATGAAGAATACGACGCAATCGTGCTTGGCACTGGCCTGAAGGAATGCATCCTGAGCGGAATGCTCTCCGTGTCCGGAAAGAAGGTTTTACACATTGATCGTAACAAGTATTATGGAGGAGAATCTGCGTCAATTACCCCGTTAGACGAATTGTTTTCAAAGTTCAATGCACCAGCGCCGGACGAGACTTACGGACGAGGTCGCGATTGGAACGTTGATTTGATTCCGAAATTTTTAATGGCCAATGGCCTTCTCGTGAAATTGCTCATTCACACGGGCGTCACCCGTTATTTGGAGTTCAAGTCGGTGGAAGGTAGCTATGTGTACAAAGGCGGTAAGATCTCTAAAGTGCCTGTGGATCAAAAGGAAGCATTGGCTTCCGATCTCATGGGTATGTTCGAAAAGAGGCGTTTCCGCAATTTTTTGATCTATGTCCAAGATTTCCTGGAGGAGGATGCCAAGACCTGGAAGGACCTGGACCCGAATACTGCTAATATGCAGGCACTCTACGATAAATTCGGTCTAGACAGGAATACGCAGGATTTTACGGGACACGCTCTGGCATTGTACCTGGATGATAATTATTTGCAGCAGCCTGCCATCCAAACGATTCGCCGCATCAAGCTGTACTCCGATTCGCTCGCTCGGTATGGCAAGTCTCCCTACCTGTATCCAATGTATGGGTTAGGTGAACTACCTCAGGGGTTCGCTCGCTTTTCTGCTATTTATGGAGGCACATATATGTTAGACAAGCCTATTGATGAGATAGTCCTTGGGGAAGGTGGAAAGGTGGTAGGTGTACGCTCAGGAAATGAAATAGCTAAGTGCAAGCAGGTGTACTGTGACCCCAGCTACGTACCTGATAGGGTACGCAAGAAGGGCCAGGTGATTAGATGCATTTGCCTGTTAGATCATCCAATTGCGAACACGAAGGATGCTCTGTCTACACAAATTATTATCCCACAGAAGCAAGTGGGAAGAAATTCCGACATCTATGTCTCTCTGGTGTCTTACACTCACCAGGTGGCTGCCAAAGGCTGGTTCATTGCTATGGTGTCTACTACTGTTGAAACTAATGATCCCGAATCTGAAATAAAGCCTGGTCTGGATCTCTTGGGTCACATCAGACAGAAGTTTGTGTCTGTAACTGATTATTATGAACCTACAGATGATGGAAGCCAAAGTCAAATCTTTATTTCCGAGTCATATGATGCAACTACACACTTTGAGACCACTTGCTTAGATGTCCTTAAAATTTATAAGCGTGGTACAGATGAAGACTTTGATTTCTCCAAAGTGAAAGTGGAGCTGGGAGAAGAAGATCAGTAAATCCTAATGTATCATGTATATTGCTTGTTATTTTTGAATATTCTGTTTATATAAAGTGGCTACAATATTAAAATGTTCTATAGGGTCTTTTGGGTAAATGTTTTAAGAGCTTAGAGATTGTGTAGAAGTAATTGTGCGACATGCTCTATGTTAACCGCTAGCTGCAGTGATTTGATTTTCTTATTTACCAAATAATATTTCAAAAATATAAGATTATTATATATAAGATTTTATTCATCTTTTAAGAATGCTTTTATAATTTTAAGATTTACAAGGCATATTATGATCTGCACAAGAGATGTGGTAATTTTGCATCAGAATTGCATTCCATTTTGTAACATTATTTGGTCTAGCAACCATATCAATATTGTATTACCTATTCAGCTACGTAACGAATGGCTCATTGTACACCTAAATGTTCTGTGTAAGATCATGAATAAAAGTTACATTTAAAAAGTCCATGTGTTCTTACTTGTTCCTCAAATTTTCCTGTAATACTTATAATTCATAAAGAAATAGAATATACAAAATGGCTAGATCCGAAAACAGTATTTTACAAACTATATGAATGCGTATAGAGTCAGATAAATATAATAAAAAAAATAGAAGAGAGGTAGTTGTTTTAAGTTACATTTTAGTAGATTTAAGTTAAAGCCCATTATGATTAGACGACGGCGGCAATCCTGCCACACCAATATTTTCCTATTAATTGTATTACTATTAATATGATTTGCTGTATTCGGGCTTGAAGGGTGTGTTAATAGAAAAAAAAGAGAAAGAGGGAGATATCAGTATCTGAGGCGTTCCAACTCAGTCCTTAGATGCAGCAACATCTTTTTGATAAACCTTATGTTGGGTTCTAATCGTATCTTGGGTTGATCTCGAATGTACATAAGCGGAAGTGGTCACTAATTATCACGTGGAGTGCACGATAGTATGCGACTCTTATAATAAAAAAGAAGGCTGTGTCTTTGTTTATATATAATCTCGTACTACCAATATCTTTACTATTTTTTATATATTAGAGCGTATGCCAAAAACTTGTGCGGATGCATGCATGTACTGTCTGCATGGAACAGCAGCAAGGCGGTGGGATTTCACACGTGCCTAATCAACTTAGCCGACGTTCTTTTGCCAAATAATCATCAGCAAATATCATCATCATATCTAGCCGAAACAACTGTACACAGTTGAGGTCAAAGTTGTACTAGCGCCGCTGCGGACCCTACGGCATTTCCCCTTCGCGTCGTTTATTCGTTGTGGGCACCCGCGCAAGTTTTAACGTAGATATGCCTCACAATTTTGGTACTTAAAAGAATAAGGAATTTGTTTAAATAAAAAGAAACATATTTCAGAAGAGTGTTCAGAATTCGACTCTCGACCTACATATGTATGTATAAAAACAATATTATTTTTGCTAGAACATCAATAGTATTTTAATTTAATGTATTATTCGATTAAAATACTATTGATGAACTGAACACACTTAACGTCTGATCAAATGGTAAAATAAGTGAATTTTACTTAAAAGAAATGTCGCGCTTCATGACATTGTTCGCTTGGGCTATGGTATCCATAGGTGAGGGACTTTTTTTAAAACATTTGCTTTGCGTTTTCTTTTGTTACTTAATATTTTTTCGAGGTAAACTAAATATTTTTTTAAACAACTGTGAGCTTAAATATGTTCTTCCTTTTACCGAACACATTGTTTATTTGAATATTTGGCTGCAAACCTTTGCGTTATAATGCTGCGCATATATATACCGACATCTGTCGGACGCTTAACTGTTTAAAAATATCTTCATGTGTTGCTGAACTGGGTAAGGACTGAGGTTACGGTAATATATTTATATCCATATACTTTTTCTTATGTTTATTAGATTCTAGTAAGTATTTACTAACATTGAAATTCACAAATTGTACATAGTATGAGGGAAGGGGTCAATTAAGTAAGACAAGGGCACCCGCTTAGGACCCCTCCCCACATTTCATATATATGTATGAAAATCTTATTAGTAATTTTAGAACTGCTGATTTTATTTCATAATTTCTGTGTAAAATTGAAAAATGTGACATCTCACTAGAAAGGGGGGGGGGCCTAACAAATGTGACAAGCTCTGATAAGGAAGGGGAACGTGTCAAAAAGTCGGTAAATTATTGTGACCTAATTTATGGATGGCCCGTATACAATTCAACTATTAATTTTATAGTTATGTATCTATCATTTTTATGAGACTATCTTTTTGTATTGTCAACAGTTAATACATTTTTTTGGCATAAGAACAATGCGTCAGGAGTTCGAGAAAATAAGTGAAAGTAGAAAAATCGATAGCCTGTGCAATATTTTCTACACAAATGTAACTTTCTATCATTTTAAATTTATATATTTCGGTGAGGGTGAAAAAAAAACTTAACATACATTTTAGTGTTCCTTTAAATGTCATCAATATATTTTTATATATTATGAAAACAGGTCACAATGTCATTAACATATAAAATCTGTACATATGTGTTATATCATCAATTACGTTAACAGGTAAATAAAAAAGATTCAGCAACTGAAACATTAACGTCGTGAAACAATAACATCCTAAGATTAACATGAATAATAATAATATTAAAATGTTCTCAAGGCACCAAAGCAAATAATTTGGTATTAATAAAATGTAATTTGTATTTGATTTCTTAATGTTAGAGAAAATTGTTTTAGAGTAATATGAACATTTGTATTAGCTGCATTGTCGTAAAGTTTCCTATACATTTATGACATATTTTATGGAATAAATATGATCATCTCTACACCCAATAAATATATAATCACCATATACTGCAGGAGAAGAGAAAACTTCATTGGGCAACTGGTATTCTCCAATAATGTTGCCAGTTCCTTCTTCAATAATATGAATAATTCCATTATTTGCCACTGCTAAAAGATACTTGTCATTTAAACGGCAGGGAGTGGCGTACACTGGGGAAGTGAGCTGAGTTTTCCAATGTAAACTTGGTTGAAAATTCTTTATATAAACACTGTAAACTTTATTGTCGTGGCAACCAAATACGACTTGCCATTTCAATTTTTCAATTTCCTGGACATAAAACGAAGAAAATATATTTCCTTTTGCCCCTTGATACTTCCAAATCTGAAACGAAAATTATATTTACTTACTAATTAAAACCAAATTTTCCAAATATCTCCTCAAACATACCGCCATGTCATTCTAACAAATAAGTTGTTGACTGCAGCACCTTTCATATACTGCTGGGCATGGGTCACCCCATGACTGGAGCAGGCCTAGAGCGCACTCAACCACACTGGTCCAATGTGTCTTGTAAGAGGGATGGGTAAGTGGCATTAAGTCGTGCCTCCTATGTAAAAGTTGGGCGCTAATTTATTGGGCAATCAGTATCAAAATCCATATAAGCTCTGAAGAGTTTTATCGGGACCGACGGTGCCCTTTGAAGCACGAAAGTCGAACGAAATTAAAAACAGAACACTTTATGAAGATATTTTAATGTCATGGTAGCAATAAATGTATTCCATTTATTATTAGGTAGCCACTGCCTACCATGTATCTTTTATCAATTTTGTACATATATGTGTATATATATACATATAATGGTAGATCTATCAGACATTATCTTACTTTTGAAAACTAAGTTGGTATATTATACACGCTGCTTAAGCATTCCTTTCAGAGAGCTCTCTATACGAACGTTTCTATACGAGAGCACTACATACTTCGTAAATACATAATTGCAAAAAACCGAAAACGATTTGGCTGAAATTTACATATACATAGTTTGTTCTTGGATTAATGCAAAGTTTACTCTTTATCGTAGTAAATGACCGAAGCGGCCGGAGTTGCGGTTAAAAGCGTCTTTAATATACTCCAGACGTTGTCACGTTAAACTAGTAATTTGAAGACGCAAAAAATCGCCTGTTTCAGATAGAATTACCGTAGCGTCAGTTAGGAACCTCCGAAATGACTCAGATGTTCACAAGATTCAAGTTTTTTGTTAGTTTTTACAAAACATTGAGTAACACGAATTACCTTGATGCCTTTCTCGACGGTTCTGCAATGAATTTCGCCATTAACTTCTGCGAATAAAACGTATTTTTCGTTGTCATATACTATGGGATTAGCGAATACGGGGCTGCCAAGTGTACAACGCCATAAAATCGTTTTTGTTTCCGTGTGGAAGCATACACATGCGCCACCTAATGTGCCCATTAGAATGTACTGATTTTTTGCCAAAACTAAATCCGCAGATATTGCCTGATCACAAATATATATCTTTTGCTTTATTTCTCCAGTCTGAAAGGTAGAATATATTTATAATATCGACCTATATACATTATAAATAAACATCAAGAAGCGAGTAATTGCATATTTATAGAGGCAGGTGGTAGATCCAGTGTAGTTTAGTTCGACCGGGGAAGTACCACCACCACTCCTATTTCTACCCTGAAGCATTTCTTGCGTTTCGGTGGAAGGGTGTGGTTGCCGGCTCACTTATATATGAGGCGACCATCTTAGTCCTCCGGAGAAGCAACGCATCTGTGATCGACTTCACATAGAACACCTGTTCTACATGAAGCTGTTTACAGATGTCCATGGGCGGCAGTGACCATCAGACCATTCATTTTATCGATAACAAAAACGTATTAGTCTTTCATAGTATTTGTAAAAAATCTTTTGGGTATGGAAATTTAAAATGTAAACCTATCTTTATTACAGCAACAGTTATTGAACCCGTTAATATAATAGCTTCTTGTATTCAGTTTCATGACAATAAATATGCAGTTATAAAATCAACCTTATCAATGTTTTGCATGTTATGTACTTTTAGGTATTAGTTTATCTTTTTGCAGTGTCATACAGTGTGCGTTTAAGAGTAAAAACAATAATAGAATACTTGATATATAAAACTGTTATTACCTACCGAGATGTCAATGCTGCGAATATTTCCATCGTACGAGGCAACATAGAACAGACCTTTGCAACACACACCTTTACTCTTTATCATCGTATTAACATTGATTTTCCAAATCTCTTCACAGCTTTCTAAGGCAAAACACGCAACAGTACCATCGTAAGTGCCGACCATGCCACAGGAAGGTATGTTATCATCCTCGTAACAAAGCACCGAGGCTTCTATTCGCGATTTCAATTTTATTACTCCTTGTAGTATACCAGTTACGGCATCTACTACTAATATTTTCCCTGAGTGACTACCTACTGTTACATACACATTTCTGTAAAAAAAGAGATCAAATATTAAAAATAACTTTGTTTGTAACTCTTTCTTCAAACCTTACGATATTTATCAGCCTACTTCATGATGTCGATTTAAGATGTATTTTCTTTTATATCATATAGAAGTACTAAACAATGTTAAGTGGCCACTGCTGCCCATGTACGACTATTATTATTATAATATATATTAGAATTTCAGCCTCAGGTGGGCTGAGGTCAGCCACAGATGCCTTGCTATAAGCCATAGGCCATTTGTAGGTCAGAAGACTAAGTTGGAAAACCTTGGATAACTTTGTGTCCCTTAACACGAAATCCTTCAGAACCAGAATGCAACAGTGCTTAACACTGTGTTATTAGGCAGAAAAAGGGTTGCCAACAGTGCTGAAATCTAGCAACCAAGGGTTCTACTGTCTTCAAAAATGACAGTTTTGTAAAAATTTATTCTTATAATTTTTCTAAACTAACTATAATAGAAACTAAAATAGAAATATATGACTTTACAGTAATACACTTACGATTTAGTTTTAAATAATGTTGGAGATGCATCTACACATTTCCCAGTATCATAGGACCATATAACTGCAAAATCAACTCGACTGCTTGGGCTACTGGACCTTTTTTTAAATGATTTTGAAGTGGATACAAAACTTTCTGAATTGGACCTTGACTTTCTTATTCTTTTTTTCGGTCTTTTTTCATCCATTCCTAACTCTTTTTGAGCAATCTTGAGGATTTCTTCAATAGTGTCTTTTTGTGATATCAAATGTGATAATATGATATTTGCAAATTGTGGATGTGTTAAAGACAATTTATTACACAGGGCTATTGCAAGAAAAGATGTGCCACCAATTGAAAAAAAATCTTTATCTTTTATGTCCTCATATCTGAACTTTCTATGTAGTAACGTTTGTAATTCTGATAAAAAACTATCTCTAATAGTATCTGATGACTTTGGAGTAATTGACATTTTTTCACACATTTGAGTCAGAATTCGTTTTGACAACTTTCCATGTGGATTTGTGGGTAGACTGTCTGCTCTTATTACCTTGTCCGGCCAATGCTTATCATCTAGCTTGCATTTTAAAAAATCTAAAAGTTCTTGACTGCTAAGAGTTTCTGATGAGTAATACACAACAAGAAGCATTGGTTTTGGGAGCCAAATGCATGAGCAGGTTTTAACCCTCGGGCATTGCATGATAGTTGTTTCAACAAATTGCAAATTAACTTTATGGCCAAATCGTTTAATAGTGTCGTCCTTGCGACCTCTATAATAAATAATGCCATTTTTAGTTTCACCATAATCCCCAGTATCTATGAATTTTAATGAATTCTCTTCTTCACTACCATTAGATTTGTTTAAAATAATGCATTTTCTTGTTTTACTAACTGCAATCGTAAAATAGTTACCAATAAATAAAAGTCTATGAAAACCAATGCCAAGAAAAGGATGGATATAATAAACATATAATCAGCTAATTATCATTTACTTGCCTAGTATAATTTTTCCAGTATTTTTGTTCTGATCAACAGGTTGCACCATCAATTGTGTTTCAGATAGGCATTCTCCGAGCGGTATTTCTTTGTCATTGAGTAATCTGTTCAAATCCAGTTCTGCAGCACAAGCCCAACAAGACATCTCAGTAACACCATATAATGTGAAGATCCTCGTTTTGTTGTTGCAATCTTTCAATTGTTTCAATCTTTTCAGGCCATTCAGAGGCTCTCCTCCTAGTGCTAAAATCCTCAACATTGAGTTGGCGCTCAAAATTTTGTTTTTTATATCATTATTTGTATATTGAAAAAATTTTGATGGTGTTGTCTGCCAAAATGTTACACAATTCTGACCATTTTCAGGGAACAATATATCAGCCTTTTCCGGAGCTATGAGCAAAGAAGCTCCATTCACGCAAGCTAATAGAATCTCAATCATTGAGGGGTCAAAGGTAAGAGGTGTGGAAAAATATATAATATCTTTGTGTGATATATCAAACATTTTAGTCAAATCATCAATGTTTGGTTGGAGGCATTGTATTGGAACTTGAATATGTTTTGGTTCTCCTGTGCTACCCGATGTCATAGCTATGTATGAGTGTTCATTGATATGGTTAATATTACCATGACCATAATAAGGTACCATATTGTAAAAGTTCACCACTAGGTTAAAAACTGTCACAGACTTATCTGGTTTCTTGTTAAGTAATTCTGACGTTGAATCATTTTCTGCTTCATCAATAGTTATAATTATATTAAATTTTATAGTTTTAATAATGTCCTTTACATCCTGTGATGGATCCAAAAACATAAAAGAAGTGGAGCACTTGTGGGTCCTGAAAACAATTTAGTTAATGTATTATTTGGTACGAACATTTAAAAGTTGGTTTCCAATTATAATGTGTCAAAAAGAAAACTAAACAGCAATCTACATTTGAACTTTATGGTTCACTCAAAGAGATTGTATACTGTGAGAAAAACCATAAATAAATGTTAATATCTTAAACCCTTAAATGTCTTCACATAAAATCATTTAATTCTATGAAATTAATTAATAATTGACGTATTTTGTGGTAAACAATCAGGATAAGAGTATGATACAGTCAGACTGTACGATTTTTTTTCTACTACCTATTATTATTACTATTATAAGAATTAATGGTTGGATATTTGTTACAACAACCAGGTATCAAATATCAAGGTCTTAAGTTATTTTCATATTCGAAATAAATATTTCAAGACTTACGCGGCTAAAACACAAGGAATGATGATATTTCTTTGAGATAGTACTCCAATAATGCCTTTATTACATTTTAACTGTTGTAGATTCTGTGATATGTATTCGCAGATGCCATACAATTCAGAGTACGTATAATGCTTGTAGACCCCATTGTTATACAGCCGAACTGCGACATTCGATGGGTTGCGGGCACATGAACGTACGAAGACGTCGTAGTAACCACGCTCAGCTTTCATTTGTAGACCTTACTCAACTGTGTCTCGAGAAATTTTGAATTTGGTTAAACCAAAAAACATTTTACTATTTCTATCCTGCAACTTTATTTCCCAGTCAAAACTTCATACCATAGTGCTGTTGAATTGATGAGGAAATAGTAATTTTAGAATAAGTATTTCCAATGAAAATAAAATTAATATTTTATTTGCACTTCACCGAAAATGAAAACATTGGACAAATTACAAAACAGACTTTTAGATAGCTGTCATAACTGTCATTGTCAGGTGTCAACAGTGCGTCAATCCACTTTTTAATTTTCAGTTATGCCAGTGTAGTATCCAATTTATTAAAACAAATCCAAAAGGGAAAAAGAAATACAAAAGTGAAACTACTTTGTATACCAGTACAATATAGCTTTTAATTAAAGTTAATTAGTAACATATATATTATTAGTCTTTTCTGCGATAGAAATGTATTATTAATCAACTGTTATACCAGAGGTACTTTGTTTGTAAAATTATTGTACTTTTTTCAACGAAATGCTCAATTACTACTACAATACTCTGGAGTTATATACAAAAAGTACACATTGTTTTAACCGTATGCGTTATTCTTCTTCGCTTTGACAATTAAAGTTGTATTCTTTTTAAAAAGGTTAAAGGAAGCAGCTTAGACTCGTCAATTTAAATTACTATATGCTCATTTTTTTCATCAAAGCAGAAAATGTAGAAATAAAGAAATATAGAAATAATTACACCGTCTTTTAACTATAGGTTCTTACGCCATCTCTTATGAAATGCCGAAAGCTCGCGGACAACATAGTTCTTATTGAAAATCATTTTATTCGTTTAATTTTCATATTCTATTAAAAAAACAAGAAGATAGACAGAAAACTATTTTAAATTTTAACTTTATGTCATAAATAATTTTGAATTATAGGCATTACCACTATATTTCTAATAATACAATTGGCTATACGTCCTATCTAGGGGTTGGACTGAGCGGTGACTGCCAGAGGTACAATGGTCAGGAGGACCCATTTTGCAATGAGTTGGTAAATAACGGTCTCGTTGTTATTAAATTTTCCTTTTCGGTAAAAGGTCATTAATTTTTTTATTTTTTTAAATTCTAAACACATAGACCCAAAAATTTAACCATGGCCAGAAGCAGCTCCAACTGGTTACATATAAGGCCTGATTGCCTCTTGCAACATTCAAGCAGACCAAAACCAAACACATAATCATAAATAGTCAAAATCCATCCTTTTAACAATACTCAGAATGTCTACACATGACTCGTTTTTGTCTGGATCGCTGGCCAGGGCGTTCGAGCTCCCACTGTTCCTGCTCCGCAACCTCGTGTGGGCTATTTTAGTCACTTCTTACGACAGGCTAATGATACCTTAGCTCCATTTTGATCCCGTCACTTCAAGACAGAGCGTAAACTAGAGGATATATTTGTATCTCTACAGTCATTTTAGCTTTTCGAGGTCTGTAATAACTAAATTAATAATGTGGTTAACATATAAGTTGCTGCTAACTTTACTACGAGGTAATGTCACCGGGCTCGTTTCTGGCCACCCTCTAGTCGTTTTAATATCGTTGACTCAATGAAAGTAACTGCCTGCACTTTTCATGCAAATCATCATTCACGATTACTTTTGAGAACTTTAGACTTAAGTCTAAATTGTTTTAGGATGTTTATATTCACCATGAATATATGCGATGATTATTTTTTAATACGTCTATGAATTAAATAAATCTAATGGGTTGCAAGTTCAAAGGATTGAGTGAGATATAAATGACTTTGATGAGATCATAATTTATATTTCAATATTATCACGCAATAAAGCGATTTCAATTTATAGAATTGTACTGCAAAACTGCATTGCGATTTAATCGATCGTTCTAGTCAAGGCTTTTGAGTTGAGATATTGTAGGTATGTGTTTACTTCGTAGGTAGAATGTAATGTACCTACGTATGCGTGAGAGTATAATATATAAATATTTGATTAGCTACATTAATATTAGATGTTTACCTAATTTTTATTTAGATCAATGTGTAGTATCAGGTACGGAAACTTCTTTTACGACAAAAGTTACTATTATACGCAAGAATATACAAACTGCTATGAAGAAAAGTAAAGTAACCATGGTTGGGCCATGTCATTTCTTTTTTGTTTTCGGCAGGGAAACCTTCAAAAACTTATGTGAATTTTAACCGCTCTAAAACCTTCCTACTGGGATCTCCAAGGAACGCAACCGGAGTCCTCCAAGCGCGTTGCTCAATCAAGCTCCATCCAGGTGAGCGGCTGGGCTCACTGCACTGGTTTTTACGACTATCTATATACCTTTACGACGGTTTGCACATATTGTTTTCCGAAGTCAGGTTGTTTAAGCCCTTATTGTAAAAAAGAAAATACTTTTATTTTATTTACATACGTTACATACGTTTTATTTGACTTAAATGCGCACCGCAGACGGTGATCATTTGTTTCGCTGAGGACTGAATGGAAATCTTTCGTGAGATCCCGCCTACGGTACGTTAAGGAGGCAAAAAAATTAATATATAGACGACTTTTTATTTCGTTCACCTAATTCAACCTAGACATAAATGGAGTATTACGATCTTTTATGAAAAATGTTTTACAGGATTCATAGGGTTCATAATCTCATGGTGTAATTATTTCCATTTTGTGAAACTGAAAAGTAACTTGTAATTTATCATTTAAAATTTCATCTAGTAATTTACGACATTTAAATAATATAAGTGCATTTAAGACAACATCACTCGATTGCTTTTTACAAAATCTCTCATGGATATGCAGTTTTCGAGTTTTATGAAATGGTATTATGATCATCAGGTGAAAAATTACTTTACAAAATTACTCAAAATTGCTCTTGCAATATTAGAAATATCAGATGTACTACTGGCTATACATTTAGACAGCCAATCTTTTGGATATTTTTACTATTAATCTATATAAATAAAATTAAATTCCCACTTTTAATTAACTATTACACAGTCATTCATTTCATTTTTTATCAACGGTTCATTTTATGATATTGACACTTACTAAAAACTAAGAACTTTTCGATATTCTGCATCCAAGGGGTTAAATAGGGGTCTGCTTGTAGAAAGTTGTGAATAATGACTACTATTGTACAAATGTGCGAATTAGAACATTATTTAATAAATTTGGAATACTACAAATGATTTATAGAGTTTAGAATGTTATTTTATCCAATGCTGATCAAGTATACTAAATGAAAATAATACACAAAATAATTACTAATATACTAATAAGCCATCAATTGCATAACTACTTTTAGAAACGTCCATTTTAAAGTGAAGTTTCAGTACCAAAATGGGTATTGGAGCGTCGATGCCAAATTGGGTAATATTTATGTAGTTCAAGTTATTAAAACGAGGACAAATTTAGATGTGAAGCTATTCGTCCTATACTGATATTTCTAATCGCGATTAAATTAATCAACCGCGATTTCTATTGTTGTATAAGGAAATATAGTAGGTTAATGCAAAATCAATGTCTATTGATTGTTGAGTCAATTGTTACGATTAGTCACAGAATGTTATGGTTTTTATTACTTTTTTGCATCGTCTTCTTTTTATTTACTATTTGATGTTTCTAGTATCCTACACGACACGAAATAAGGCGTGTGCGCCATTTCCTAAACATGCATTGATTAGATTGCCTTTTTCGGTAATTCTTCAAAACGTACGTAGGTATTTAAAATAAATAAAAATGCACGTGTCTGTTACTGTCATCTGTATCTTAAAATATCTTGTATCTTGCTTGCTCTTTAATAATAAAAATAAATCGTAAATTTGAAAAAAAACTCGAATAAATTACAATAAAAGTTTTTAAAAACAAGTTGAAACAAATTATGACTTTGAAGTCACTACGACTAGTACATGATTCTCTACCAAACAGATAAACATTGCGCAAAGGCTCTGCGGCGGTGCTGACCTAAAACGTATTCGGCAAATGAACGGGTCCAATCAATTAGGGGCGGTCAGCGATCCGCCGGGAAAGAGGGCAGGCAGCGCGCGCGCTCTCCGTGGAAACTCGGGAAAATGGCGGCGGAGAGGGGCGCGCAGGGCAGTGCGGCGGAGGGGACGGCTCGAGGGTGCGTGCGGCGCGCGCGTGCATCGATCGTGCGGGGCGGCTCGCTCTACCGCTCAGTCCGCCGGGGCGGCCGGCGAGAGCGCGCGTGTGATGCGCTGTCGCTGACATGGCCGGCGCTCGGGCGCTCGTAGCCGCCTGCTGCTGCTGGTGGTGGCTGTCAAACGCGGCCGGTAAGTACGATACTACGCGTTACTTCCTTATGCGACACTTATAATATTACTTGTAATTTCGATCAGCTGATCGGTTCCGTTACTAACAACTTCAATCTTCATAATTTTAAATGTACGTGCGTGTTTCTCGTTGGTTTTACAAGATGTGTGACTTTAATTTGCAAAGGGTGCGCCGGATCAGCTGGTTAGAGGTTATTATTTTTATTTTTACCCACGTTTTAAATACGGTTTACAGTTGCCACGAAAATGGACATGGTGCGTGTTTTATCCGCGATCACCCCACGCGTGTAGAGACTTTGAGGGTTCAAGTTTATTAAAGCTACTAGAATTAAGTACGACCTTCACTTTAATATTTTCAAAAGACTTGACCCTTTAGTCTATTTTCAAATGTGCTACATGCATTTAAATCAATACTGATAAATAACAATAAATAGAAAATTGTTGTTAGCGGAGGAATAAATAAAATACATTATATTCGTACTTAGTTTCGAAATCATTTTTTTTATCTATGATATATAGATATTGAACAGTAAGAATTAGGAAGTTCTGTGTCAGTATTACTGCATGCAGTTGATACCGGGGTCGTCGCTAACCGGTACAGTAGGCCTACGGACGTCCTTGCCGCGACCACTGACGGCTAAACAAACCTTGCTAGATATTACGTCATAAGGCGGCTACTATCTAAATATTGATCATAATCACGCCACTATACCGCGAGGAAGTCGGATTAAGTGCAAGCGTGCATCGTAACACCTGCCCGAGCACATGTGGACGTTCGGAATTTCAATAACAAGTTTCATGTTTTATAATAAGCGCCTGCGAACCACACGGCCAATTTGCAGTCAGCAAACTTACTATTAGCTTTCATTTCAGTTTCTTCTCCACTTCAGATTTGAATCATATTTTTTTAAGATTAAATATGCATTATTACTAAATATGCATACTTATATAATTTTGTAATTTTGTAAATTAACTGTATATCTAATAGATATACATACTATTAAATTGTAAATGTTTTGATACATGTTGGTTTTGTAATAACTTTGTTTTTCAAAAGAGTAGGCGCCCATTTTTGTGTAGTAATAGTCAAATTAAAGGAATTATTTAAAGTTACGTTTACCCATTTTTAAATGACCACATCGTATCAGACCACGAGATGCGAAATTTTTATTGATTTAGATTTTCAATAGGTTGGGCGAATTCAGTCATGATATTTATTTAAACTCTTTGGTGCACACTTACAGTACTAATATTTAAATGACAATTGCCTAATAAATAAAATCATAATTTCGTGCAAATTTTGTGTTGTGTTACGTAAGCTTTTTAGGATATACCTGAATTTTGTACCTGAGATAAATGTAATTGTATTGTATATTAGATAAGTTTCATTATAACCATGACGTAGATGTACAAATCAGCATATTGCTTATTTTATTAAAATGAAATATTGACCCTTCTAAAAGACTTCAACGCGCTTACTTTAAATAGCAGATAGAGGTCTAAAATACAGGTGCTTAAAATTTTGTAAGAACAGGAAGAGTGGCAAGTGTAAAAACCAACTAAGTGAAATACTATGATATAAAATAAACTACTATACACACGGAACTTGCAAAATCGTAAAATATAAAATTTAGTTATTTTAAGCGTGATACATAATGATGAACGTGAAAATAATCATTTATTTTTTGTAATATAATAAAAGGAATAAGCAGTGAGTTAGGAACTTTAATGGATCAATATTTGCAATATATTTGCAGTGATATCAAAGTGGAGCATCTAGTAGGGGAGGAAAAGGCTGTCATTTGTCAAAGCGCCGGCCGACGACCCGCCGGATTTACATTTGGAACGAGTTGTTTCCACTAATCTCTTTTTCGAACTGAATTTGAATTGCATTTATGAAACTGAACTGAAACTTTTACATTTAATTGTTATATATCTTATTTTAGTTTAGCATATCTATTGTAAAATGTGATAATGATAATGTTATTTATGATGCCATACAATCAAAGATTTAGTCTTACGCTTCATAAAAAAGTGGAGAAATATTGACTCAACTAATTTACACTAGACCTGTCATAGACTTGACTCTAGTTACAGAAATTCGGCTGGAACTTGTATATAGGTTACAATTGCACTATTTGCAGGTTCCAATAACATAATTTTGAATTTTACAGTTATGTGCTTATTAATGAAAAATATTACTTGCTTAAGGCGGGGGAAAATATCGCGCGGAAACACACATACATAATTATAATAAACCGTAACAAACTGTTTTTTTTTTCAAAACAGTCTTTGATGTATCATAATATTGATAATGATATAACTTGCTATGGTGATTATGATTTATATTACTACATCAGTTGATGTGTAAATGCCATATTCTCTTTATTTTTTTATTGTCGTGAAGCATAAATGATAAAATGCAAGCTTAAAATACGGAATTTTAGCGAAACTACATACATATCAAATTTTCAACTTTTTTAAATATATACTTTTGAAATTAATATAAGTCCAATAAATAACCTACTCATCATAAGTTGAAATATTTTCGAGTATACGATATAATATTGTTAAACATTAAGCACAAACAATGCTCTTAGTAATCAGTCACAGAATGTACCTGTGGATGTTATTTACTGGCATTTTGCTACTTAAATAGATTGTACCTCAATACGTAGGTAGGTACATATTCATGATAGTCAAGCTGTTTTTAAATAATATCACATATGAATAAGATATTAAAATTATTCATTGTGAAAATACGATAATGCCTAGTTTAATATCTAAAAATAACAAAAGGCATAATATCCATTTAAAAATAAAAGTTTCTGAATAATGTGACGAGGCGGAGCTTTTTTGCACGGGAACAAAAATGTTATAACAATGCAATGAGCGTCTGTCTGCATTACATCATTAAACAAAACTATAATTCTATGCACTGTCTTTTGGCAGACTCTACCCAGACAAACCGCGTGACGTGCTATAAATCTGAAGTCTTGTAAACAATTTCTTATAAATACTTTGTGATTTGATCGTAAATATCAAAGTAGGAACAATTTGAACTCTTTGAAAACGAGTTTCAATCAGGTATCATAGGAGTATATTATATTAAATCACTGTATCGGTTTGCTTCATAGTGGATGTCCAGATTAGATTTCCGGCCATCCAAATATTAACAAATTTCATACAAAAGAGTTTACTCGTATGTAGCTATGAATGTAAAATTCCTTCGTTTGTATTTAAATTGGCATAACTCTTTAAATACAAAAATAAGTTCAATTTTGGTTTTGGTTCAATTAACTAAATTAGAACTAGTTACGTAATTAACTACTTGAATTAAGAATGGCTAACAAGTACGGTAATTGTACTACTTCTGTGTTCCAGA
This sequence comes from Cecropterus confusis, assembly GCA_018251515.1. Taxonomy (NCBI): domain Eukaryota; kingdom Metazoa; phylum Arthropoda; class Insecta; order Lepidoptera; family Hesperiidae; genus Cecropterus; species Cecropterus confusis. Next base: position 6,074 of record DWTU01000010.1, on the reverse strand, counting down.
TTTTCAGTCTTGAATGCTGTAAGAACTGTAAATGATAAATTCATGATACATCGAATATAATATTAAAATGTCTTTTGAGTCTGGCACCTGGCCAAACTCACCTGCAAGTGGCGACGCGAACAGCGGTCCGAGCTTTGGCGAAATTCCCACCTTCACTTTTTGGTCGAGTAGCCATTCTACACGTGTGTAATGAGTATTTTATTCCAAATATAATGGTGATATATCTCACTAGGCTATTCTGTTACTATTGATTCTAAAACAATACGTCGCTCTGTAGAATTCTTTGAACCACGTAAAATTTTTACAAACTATATTCGAATATAAACTTCTGCCGTACCTAATTATAATAGTGTTGACAATTGCAGAAAGCTAATGAAGACCAAGATAATCCGGGCTGCAATTATACAACAAAATATTTATATGCAGAGCATAAATATTATGTTTGTTCCTTGTTCGGTCAGAAAGACAAGCATTTTTTAGGAAGCGATTAATGAAATTTTTTAGGACGTGACTAATGGACTTCGCACATATCTGACCACATAGGTACTGCAGACTCTACTTCTACTTGTTAGTAAAAATATGACTAAATACATTTGAAATCAGTTATATTAGAAATGGGGCATTGCTTATTACTATTTAAGCAGATTAAGCTAGTGTAGCATTCGTAGGCGCGCAAGTTCGCCCGTCTTACGTAAGCTTCGTTTTGCCGCATTGAATTTTTATCGCCTCGCCTCCCGCTTGTCGCATTCGAATTTTATATTCTATTAGCCCTTTTATCAGAAAATATAGTCTGTATGGAATTCAGTAAGGGAAAGATGAAGAAAAGTTTCTTATCTTTTTTATCGGCTTTTGCCCTTGCGTCTCACGTGACATTTAATAAAGGAGATTATCACTTACGTGTCACGCAGAGATAATATCCTATTAGAAAAGTAAGCAAATGTAATATTTCATACTTTGTTAAGTATTAATCATAGCATGTGATTTTCTTTGATATAATGGAACTTTAAAGAAGGTCTACTATCGAATGAGATTTATTAGTATTTAAGTATGTTTAGTGAAATTGTGACATTTTGTTGAGAAAATTAGCCCAAGGTAAGCGACAGATTAATTCATAAAACATAAAGATATCAGAAATTTATTACAAAGATGTCTGCCTACACTCATAAGTTCGTGAACGAAAAAGCTACGAAACGTAAACAAGGGTAGTAGGTATTTTGGGTGATCGAGCACCCCAGTAGTTAGAAACAGTTCTTAGGGATTCTTCTAATTCTATTCCATGAAGCACTGGTATTGTTTTTTTTGCTTCTTTATTATTCTTCGTTTATTCTTACTTCATTTTTAAATGAAAACTAAGATTCTTGATGTATTTGGTAATCGAAACAGGTTTGTCATATATCTGTGCCAATAAAATCAAAAAGCGATTAAAATCGTTGTACAATAACAGACGGAATGTAGCGTTTTATCATAGCTATTAAAATTATTGCTCTGGGTTCATATTTACTGCTATGACTCCTTTGTTTTATTGTCACCTATTGCCATAATAAAGGTGTTTTCAGCCGTGAAACTTTCTACATATATGTATTGTTTTCCTTGATTATTTATTAGTGTATGACAGAAACTATATGTATAAATAGATATGTATTCAGTAGATATGATAATGAAATGAGAAATAGTTATATTAAAAAAAACGGACGAATAAATAATGTTTGCTTGCCTTTGCAAAGTTGGTTAAATATCATTATATGTATATATCGTGCACATTAAATATAATAAAAGGAATGTGTTAATATATACGTATTTTTTATTCATAGATCACACTGACTTTTGTAGTTTGTCGTTTAGAAGGACATACTAGAAAACCTGTCTCGCTAATAATACATAATAATAGTTAAAGCTTATCAGAGGCGTTCTAGCGATAAAGTAATTTACAATGAACGGGATAGCCTCTAATCCGTATTTTCACGAAAGCATAGAAATCAATAGACCAGCAGCGAAATAAATATGACAAAAATACATAAAAAATCATAACAAGTTGTTATGTCGAGTGGAGCCGCGTGTCATATCTGTCAATAGTTCGATAGCACAAGTACTTGTGTGGACCAGCTTATATTGTTTGCATTTATTTGTTTCAACAAACTTCGACAGCCTGTTCCCACGATTAGAACATTCTCAGAAAATGTTTGACTGGAAAAAATATTAAACTCACTAATACATTCCTACGTTTATAGCGTATGCAACGGTTCTTGGATCGTAGCTCTTGGGTATTTGGCCATTTATCTTAAGAATAATTTAAAAATATATAACGTATTTTCTTTTACGAATTATATGTAGGATTACTCTTATTTTGTTATGTAGGTATTAGGTTCTTTGTTTCAAGATGTTCGATTACACCTTAAAACACTTTACTAAAATGTTGGCAATGATCTTATTAATATGAGACAATCATGTAAAATTTTATAACAAGGAAATTCAAAAGGCAGATATCAGCTATCAGTACCTGTTATGTCCACAATATGGTAAGATCTCACTATCTATCTGCTATTGGATTATTCTCTTTAAATAGATTTGTGCGATAAGATAGTTGCGCGTAGGCATGGGACATGTGGCGCCAATACTTGACATTCACAAGAAAATTACAAACTTAATGAGTTAAATTCATAATATGCGCGATCTTATAATTACTATTGTACAAAGACGTATCTGGCATACACGTATTAGGTAAATTATGTCATGCCCTCAAATAACAGTATACTTTGGTCTGTTCTGGTCCGTCAAAAGAATACAAAAATTTAAAGAGGTTTCATCGAATGGCGATATTGTAAATTAAACATGCATTTTAACTTTTCGTATAGATAAGGGTTCAATTGTGTCATAATCATTTATGCAATTAAATTACATGTTTTAGGTTATTCATCAGGTATATAAACGTATGTGACCCACTTCAGGTAGGATTTCAATCGTAACGTGTTTTATTTCGAATAGAAGAAGGTTACTAGATTTGTTCCCGGACTTTTGCAGGTCCAAAATGATCACAATAAAAAAGAGAAAGAATTATATATTCCCAACTTCTTACTCAAAGCAATGGATTCTCGTAGAAACCTAATCGGCAAAATGTTTTTCAAACGTTCTGCCATATTTATCAAAATATCTATAGCGTGCATCTACCCCGTATTACGTTCATTTTCATTTTCTGAGACAGATAGCTCGAGGGTTGTTTACCTTTTGTAACTTGAACATCTCGCTTGTGTTCCAAATAGTACGTCATCTAAACTTCGAAGAAAGTAAAATTTGAGTTCAGCGCCCGACTGTATAATATTGAAATAATAAGGTGGATACGGGTTCGCGTGCGCCCGCCCTCGCCGCTCGTCTAGGACCTTTATAATGGTATTTGAAAGGAGCAACGTTATATTTTTCCCTTCGAAATGTTATCAGTTTTTTAAGTGACGTAAGTAAAAGTTTCCTTCACAGTCTTGTTTAGTTATGTGAACGTGCTTTAAATGTTTGTATGTATGTCCTAACCCTCTCTCTACATACACACTTCCTCTATTAATGTTCCAGAAGTTGTCAAAAATCGACAAAGTACCTCCATTTTAATGATTAAAAAGTTGCCACTGTGGGACAATACACAGGTTTGTATTCTTTATAGTTCACAAGTGGTTTAGGAGGGCTATAAGAAAAAATCACTACAGTCCTACTACAGTTAAATTTGAAAAAAATATTAATTACGAGTATTCTAATTCACTGTCCTATCATATTTTCAGGGAAAAAAGTAAAAAGAAACCTTTAAGTGCATTAACTCTTCAAGACAAAAAAAAATGTTTTCTTTGCAGATACTTATTTGGATTGTAATAACATGCTAGTCAGTGTGATTCGCCTTTCAAGTGAGTCTAGTCTATGTCGGGTTTTAAAGTACAACACATCTATAACATTTGGTAGATGGGAAAAGGTTTTTCTGAAGCAGTCGTTCAAGGGTTATTTATACACTTAATACTTTATATATACTTGTAATGAGCGAAAGTTAATGTGTAACATTGTAGAAGTCGGTGGACTAAACATGTTTATTTTTTTATCACAAGTACACCATTTTCTTATCTAAATTGAGAAGGTATAGTCGAAAATTTCCTGTTGGTAAATTTATTTTGTTAATAACGACGTCGTCAACATGCCGTAAATTTTTAAGATCATTTGCGAACCATTAATGCCGCTTCGAACTAGAAGAACTAGATTTAGAAAATAACAAGAATTTAAGATATGATTTTAAAGCAAATGCAGATTGTAGAACATTTATTAAAATAAGTTTTTATTGTAATTAAAATATTTTTATTAAAAAATATACTGAAAGAAAATTTTGTACTAAAACTTCTATTTATAAAGTATTTATTTTAAGCCTGTATTAGAAGAATCATACAACAGTCTTTTTATTAAGACGGCAGAAGCGAAATTGCACATTGCACCCTAAATCTTTTCATTTCCCCTCAGTTTGATAAACTGCCCCATTCTTACATCCCCTTTCATAAAATGCTTTTAAATTGATATTTGGCGGTGCAAAGGCTCCAGACGGTATTGTCCGTAACAACGTTAGTCTTGAGGGCGAAGAATAATTATAAAATAATATAAACCAAACCTACAAAGAATAAAATCGTGACGAGGCGTAATTTAATATCCTAGAACAAGGATTTATATAATACTATAATTCGTGTTTAAAACGACCAGCTTAGTTGTCGAAATAAGCCTTTCAATCAGGTGGTCCGAGGCTCGAATCCGAGTCACCTTCGCTTTAATGGTGAAGAAAAATATATAAGGAAACTCATATACTTCAAAAATGTTCATACAAAAAGTTTCCTATCCATCCATCCATCAGCCCTTAAAAGTCCACTGCTGCACATAGGCCTCACTTAATCTACGCCACTCCGACTGGTCCTGCGCCATCTGAATCCAGCGGTAGTCCGCTGTCTTCTTCAGGTCATCAGTCCACCTGCTCGGGGGGCAAGCTGTACTCCTTTTGCCCAGACGTGGTCTCCATTCGAGGACTCTTCTACCCCATTGGTAAAGTTTCCTAAGGAGTGTGAAAAATACCAATTCGCACTTGACCGCGTGGTGGACTATTACCCAAAAACCTCTCTCACTCTGAGAAGAGACCCGTACTCAGTTATGGAGCACTAGAAGGTAATCGATACATATTCATAGCAACTATTCAGGAGTTCGCTTATTATTATATTATTATTATTATTATTATTTATCGTTTGAGAATAAATTCCTGGCCGACTTATTTGTCAATCAATGTCCGGTAGGTCTTCTGTCGCTTAAAAGAGAAATGAGAAACCTTATAGTAATACCACCGCTTGTAGTGTTACGTTATGATTATTATGTATAGTATTATTTAATACAGTGCACAAAATGTGGAATACCAATGAAAGAGAGCTTCTATTTGAAACTCTAAGTTTCATAAAATAGTAAAAAAATATAAAAAAAACGAAAGAAATATTTTGACTGTAATTATCAGATAATCGTTTTTTCGATTATTACGCGGTGTTTCTTCTCATGGAGAACAAATAAAAAAATGTTTTTTTTTCTGTAAACGAAATTGTAGTATATTTTCTTTATATAGTCATACAACAGAGGTTACACGTTATGAGCTTCTGCGCCCCTTGAGCTCGATATTATGAATTAAATATAGCTTCTGTTAACCAGAAATTCACTACCATTAAAGTGCTCCCAATATTATTATTGGTGTAAAATAATAGGTTGAACCTCACAATAACTTCGTGTGACATGTTAGTCATTACAAGTTTTGTAAAAGTTCCTAAATGCGTAATTTGCTTACAACTTAAGCCGTTGAGCCTTAACTTGCATCGTATACGTCACGAGATACCTTAAGGTATTGTTATTTATTTATGAGGCTGTAACCCAATTTCGAGTGAAATAAGTTTGGGCTTATTACATCACAAGTTATGATTGACGTTCTTTTTTAGGGGTCACGCAACATACCAAAACAGGCAATCGATGACAACCGAGCTCTGTTCACTTTTTTATACATAACATTATATAAAAACATTAGTTTATTTTTACCATCC
>DWTU01000009.1:0-39045 GCA_018251515.1 Cecropterus confusis | reverse complement strand
GTTTTTCCTTTAGTTTGAATATTTCTTTAGGTTTTTTAGTAGAGTTTTTGTTGTTTTGGGTTTAATTTTAAGATGTATAATAATAAGTATGTCTATACATTGTTATTGATATCCTAGAAATTGTAGTGATGTCACTATTGGATTCTTTCTCGTCGAGTTTATCCTGTTCAATTTATAAATATCTGGTGACAATATTTTGTTTAGTTACTGTCATTACGGTAATGTATTTTTGTAGAATGACATAAACTTATCTATTTACTAGAAATACAGACATGTACTTTAACAAAATTATAAATAAACCCATACATAGACTGCAAGCAATAAATACTTACAAATTCCTCTGTATTCATGATGTTGTTATCGTTTAAACTTTTGTTATCTATTTCAATAGTATAGTTAGTAGTGATACTTGTTGTTTACATATGTTTGTGTACATATTTGTGTGTGTTTTTTGTTTATTTTAATTTAGTTGTCCTCATCCGCCCATACCTATGTCAACTGTCGCATAAAAATGTACGCAATATAACGCAATCAATGGCATTACTCTTTTTATTTTTTTATTTATTTATCTTAAGAAAACATGTACATTTTTCTATGGATATTGTCTGCTTAACTATCAGACAGTTTGTCGGCAGTTTAATTAACTAGCTAAAATAGTCATAAAAATTAGGTTTTATTCGCTAATCGTTGGAGATATACAAAAAGTGATTAGGACCTTCCGGATAGAAAATTAAATGTTAATTGAAAATAAAATTAAAAGTAACGTATATGCCATCAAAAGTTTGCTACTTTTTAGCTTTTTCTTTTTATTTAAAATGAAATATGAAGGTCTGAAACCAAAGGATGTAGTGATGTCACCAAAATAGTCGCCATCTTTAAATAGCGAAAAATATCGAAATCAAAAGTACCCTATAGACTGGCCAGTTAAATAAGCTACATCCATGAAACATTTCATGTAAATCGGACTAGTGGTTCTTGCGTGATTGAGTATACACAGACAAACATCATCTCATTTTTTCACATTAGTATAGATGTACTAAGAGATCTTTATTTGCCTAATTCTTCGAACAACAGAACATTTCAGATTGATTCAGTCAGAAATTATGTTGAAAAATAAATTCCTAAATTCCCGGTAGTCTATGTTGTTACTTAATCAAGGTTTCATTTACGTGGAATGGGTAGACAATCGGTAATCGGTATCACAAAAGCTTATTAGAAGGAAACTGTCTATTGTTTGTCAAAGCAACGTTTCTATTTAGAGGCCTCAATGAATTGTTAAACATGCAACTAGATACGGTAGTTTCTAGCTGAAGATATCCGACGGTTAGTTATTGCTTGCTGGAGGCAATTCACGGAATTCTACGGCATAATTGACTAAGGCAAGTAGAGTACTAGATCAACTATACATTTATGAATTGAACTGTTGATTGACGACATAGGAGCTTGTCATTGTATTACCTAGTATTTAAACTTTTTAAAGGTTTTCAAAAACTTTTAACTATTACCTACACATTTTTATAATTGTGCATTACTAAATAAATATAATATTTTATTAAGCGTGAACATCTTTTGAACGCTTCCTACACTTGTATGGTATAAAAAGTCTCAGACATTCGAGGAGCACGTGCAAAGCAAAGCAAAGCAACCCTTATCTAGATCGCCTTCTAATTAAAATAACGAGAACGTACTTGGTAGAACAGATGTACATACGTGTCCCTGACATTGTTTACCTCAACTGTGTAATTGCCTCCTTCCTATTCTTTTCACTCTTTGCTCTTCTAACGCTCGAAAGATTCCCCGCAGACAAGAGCATTCATTCCTCCACCCTAGTAGCCGGCTACATAAAGAAAAGTAATACAAAAACTGCGTCTGATGCGACGAGGGTCCTCAGACAGCCGTACGTACGTATATATTTGGAGGTAGAGCGCAATGAGTGGGTGAGCAGACTGCAGTCAAAGCCGGCTGAATCCCGGAAAACTACCGACCCAGTCTAGACATGGGGGCACTTCCCCTGCCGAGCCCCCCGCATCCCGCGCCGCTACCCGCTACCCTGACGCTTTCACCGACGACTTGCACACATTATAAAAACAGAATGCATCGACGCTTTTAACCGATGTAGTGTGTGTTGCGAACGAAAACCCCACGAAGAATGCTCGTACGGCGTTTCAGTTAAAATTGAAAAGGGTTTCCAAGTTATACATTTTTATGGTACGAATCAATGATGAAAATGTTGCTTTTTATACAGGGATAAAATAAGGAAACCTTGTGATAAACTGTACAGACCTAAGAGGTTTCTACATTTACTTTACACAGAATCCTTGCACAATGTGACCGTTTTCTTGCTGTACCTAATCATCGTTATGATATAGTTAATTAAAATTTTATCATTCTTATAAATGTTCTTATTATAAGAATTATGCCATATCAAAAGACTCATTTTAGTTTAATATTTTAAATATCTGTAGAATATAAATATTATAAAATCTTACGTTTACGAATTTCAAATACACGAATATACTACAGTTACAAATTGTACATATTATAGTTTAATCATAAGGATGAGAATATATAATATTAATAGGATATAGTCATAGCAAATCATATGAAGATCGACGTGCACAGAAATTATTGATAAGTTTATTCACAGTAAAAGATTAATGTGGCATCTCCGATTCGTTTGCGTACGACGTCGCCTTTGCCTTGAATTAGACAGGCCGTGCGATATGCATGATTGACTGTGCTGCAGTGGGTTAGTGAGAGTGAATTACAGGGGGGGCAGGGTGCAAAGGGGGCGAGGGGGCTTGCAGACAGGGTGGGCAGGGGGATGGGGCCAGACGGGAGACCGACGCACCTCGTTTCCGCACCGACGTGTAACCCGGCGCACATACAAACATGCATTACACACGGAGTGTGATTATAGCTCACAATACCTTATGTTTCAGCGGCGCCAGTTTCATTCGCGATCACAAAACCCTTTAAAGACGTCAACAAGGAAACGCAACTTCCGTAGCGCTACCTGCCATTATAAAAGCCACTTTGTCTCGAACGTTTTACTGGAATGCGGTTGTCTTACAAAAAAATGTAAATATGTTTTATTTTACTTACCCCTATACACTTTCAAATTAAAAAACTAATTTTATTAATTTGTTTTCGAATAAACCATTATTTCTATCCGATTCCGATTTAGTCCGATTTGTCATATATATGTAAGTAAGTTAAATAAGTAGATCCAGTCGGTCAGTATTTGCAGACTTTGTACAATCAAGTTAGAGCGTCCGTGACCGCGCGGGCCTCGACCGCGGCCGATCTCTTGCCATTACTGAACCCCTGGTGTATTTCATTGCTCAACAAGAAATTTTCAGGTTGCATTAAAATATCATGATGTTTCTGCAACTGGCATCTCTTTGATTAATAAACCTGTATTGTTGTGGTACAAAGACTAAATAAACAACAATAATATAAACGACAATGCCCACAAACACTAATATTGTTCTTTTATTGCGTAACTGAATTGTGCTTAAGGGAAAATTTAATTAATTGAATACTGCCTATAGTATTCGTAAGACACTTCTTAGTTCTGCGCTCCTTGTATCGTAACACATATTTGTGGGGGCGGAATAATCTTGAAGCTAACGAGCCTTATAAATACAACGAAATAAAATAATTCTTGCATGTCATGAAGAAAGTCATTATGTTTCAAAGGTTTCGGGAAGCCAATGTCGTGCTACAAAAATGGATCTCAATAACTGCCATCTATTGCATTAATAGTGTCTTTTAAATTTAAGGTAATAAAATCCATACTACTCACAAAATTTCACTGAATTCGGTTAAATGTTTTCAGAGATTATCGTCTACGAAAAACAATGTTAAGCATCGCTGTATTCTGGTTTTTATGGTGTCTCAAATTAAAACGAAGCATCTATCTAAGTTCTTAAAAGAAATCGTCAACTGTAAGGCTCAGGTAGGAACTCTAACTTTATTAATTATGCAATAGATCTCCATGGGCAGCAAAACGCAATGACTCGTGATTTCAAAATATCATGTTTTTTTAGGTATATATATCATTGTTGCAGGTCCGTATAACTCGTATAACATGTATATACTATTCTAAAGTATCTCGTACATAGAGTAATGAACCTCAATTGTATGTTAGTCCCTGACCGCGCAGGCCTTGGCCGCGACCGAGAATTCGCTCACGTTTCTACCCTATTACATTTCTTAGCTATTCGGGAGAAAAGGTCTTATTTCTGTCCCGTTCGTTCATGTTGTTGTGGAACAGGACGAGTGATAACCCGAAATCGATGCCAAATCTCTATAGTTGCGAATTAGGGTTTACTATTAAAGCCATTATTTATTTGTAAGTTTACAATGTTTTGTTTAGATTGCTATGAGTTTACTTTCTATAATGACAGGCATATTCGATGTGTCAAGTGTAAATTTGAAAAACTTACGCTACACAAACATCGTTCGCTATTTTTAAAACGTTATCGCATACTTAAGCACTTTTTTACTGATCGTTTATATTTCATTTTTATTTTAAGTTAGTTATTTTTTTATTTTTATTTTAAGTGCATAGTTAATTACTGCAGAACGGCAGTTGGTTGCCTTATTTCCGCTATTGTCGGTATATGTAAATATTTGAGGGTCATATTTAAACTATAATAATTCTCAGCGATATCTAAGGGCCATATATAATATTTACGGGTAGCACATAAATCCTGTAATATTTGCGAGATAGCCAAGATTTTGTATCTTGGTCAAAGACCTCGATTTTCAAAAACGAAGGATTAAAAAAACCTATTTTTTATCCAAATTTCCGACCAAAAACATTAATTTTCGATAACGAACACTTTGCAGAGTTGGTTTTTAAAACATTTCTACCCCGGTTAATTCGGTAACATAAACATGAAAATGGCTGCTATTTTATAATGACTGAGAGAAAAATGATTAATAATGGGTGATTTATCAATGTAATTAACCATATTTCATATCATTGATGACTCCGACACCCGATTCCAGGACGCCTAAATAAATATACAGTTGTATTGTAAAACTAAAAAAAATCTAACAATAAATTTTTGGCAGATTTTCTAAATTATGTGCCTATTAGAAATTAATTATCACTGCTTTACGGCGAAGGAAAACATCGTAATGTAATCTGCACATCGGAGAGTTATGTTAAAAAAAATCTCAAAGGTGTGTGAAGCCTACCAATTCGCGCTTGGCCAGCGCGGTGGTCTATGCTCCATGGCCTTAAACTTCCCATTCTGGGAGAAGACCCGTGCCCAGCACAGAGACAATACGAAATACGCTATAGTTATTTAAATAAAATTCAATTTAAATTATAATATTTGATTTAATTTAATTCAATATCGTGAAACTACAAGAATGCCGAATCGATGTTAAATGTTCTATTTTAGAATGTTTTAGTTTCCAGCCAGGTATACAATATTTCATCTTTGTGGTATCGCAAGTACACAGGGGCGTATTACACTTTAAGTATTTTCTTTAGACACACGCACACTGCGTTCTTTTCTATAAAAGAGAACGTGTCTATACACGTTCTATAACTTGTATGCTTAGATTCCTATTCACACGCTTTTATACTCATTGTGCCTCTGTTCAAACACTCGTCGCATCGTCTCAAAATGAGCAAAGATAAAAACCCTATGTACTTACCTACCTACCTATGTAAAAAGCTTTCGCTATTGTCTTCGGAGGCCTTAGTAGTTTTCAATACGAAAAAGTCAAGTGACAATATCCTAAATTAAATACAAATAGAATGTTATTTGATAAATATCTGTTACCGGTTTTCCAAATCTAATAGCTAAAACAATTTTAATATTTTATGATTTATGTCTCTATTTTTACAAGTTAACGATGGAATTCGAAAAAAGTGCTACGCGATACAACAATTCATATTTTTTGTCAGGATTATTTTAAGTTTATTTCTAATCGTATAAAAAGCGTTTAAAAAGTCACGACATTTATCAGTACCAGAACAGAAGCACTACAATAAACATGTTTGCAGAGTATTTCCTGTAGTTTTTATTAATATCATACTTTAAACGTTCACGAACTTATTAAATAATACCAAGATATTTCCGAGTCCACTAAATCAGTAAATTACTAAATCTCGATCGCTAATGAACGTATGATTGAAAATGTAAGAGATTTTCCTAGAAGTGGAAATCTTACGCAGTGGAAGCTGCGAAGCGGCGCGTACAGCGAGGTCAAGCGCCGGGGCGGGTCGTCGGCCGCGGGTCGCATCTGTATGCGGAGCTAACCAGCAGCAAAAACTGCCCGCGCCCGTTCTCACTGAATCTGAATTGATATCGGCATAACTCCATTATCTAACTCCTTACTGATCCACTAAATGCATTTTTATATGTAACTAGGAAATCTGGAGTCTAACTTACACTGATAGCTGATTATGACCTGAATACCTCCATGTTAAAATATTAAAATGAAGATGATTCAAGAGACTATGACAATTAGCGCAATAAGCATATGCTTCGCCAAGAGCTGTTTAATTTATACGATTGTATAAATTGTACTATCTGTATATTATTTTAATATTACTCGTAGCTATTTTAAGTGTAGCATTACATCTTTCCACTGTAATAAGTGTCTGTCTCTACGACATTAGGACTTCTATTTGATATTGGTAAATTGTCGATAATCTGCGATAACCTTTTAATATTAGTAAGACTACATCCCCGTCATTTATGCTTATTTGGAAGCATTTAACAAAAAATTGTCTTAAGTAAGTAACTTGCGTAGGGGTAGTAATAAAATACAATTGGTATTAAATTAATACCTCTTCAACTAAGTAACATCGTGGGCTTCTATAAACCGCCCATTTACTTCAAGTTGATCTAAATTAGGATAGATCTGAAGACTTATTTATCATTATGTAATTCCTTTCTGATTTACGATCTTAGAAAAACGAACGACAGATCATCAATCTTGTTCATCTTTACACTAAGTTTAACCTTAAATTTTAAGTGTGATATTGTATCAATGGCGAATACATTAGTAGATCTTATATCGATTATCGTATGTCTATTTTTAAAAAGGTGTTCCTATATTCAACGTGCACATTTTAATGTGTATGTGCATATTCACCGACTTCTGGAAAACGGCTTAACTGATAAGCCTTATCCCATTCGGATGATCCATCACTATAGTATAGTATAGACTTTATAACTGTTCATATATATTTAAAATATCTTTATGAAGGACGTACGACACCATTATTTTTTAAAGATTTTTTAAAATAAATAATAGTTATTATATATCACTTAATATTTTTAACGCCATTTGAGAAATTTAAGATTCAAGATGAATTATTCAAGAAAGTATAATTCATTTAAATAAAACATAATTTCTAGGTGTATAGAGTATCTAATTGGATGGAGCAACGCCCTACAGCAGGTGCCATGCTTAACCGTCAATACTGCACTACCTTCCGGTTACCGTAATAAGTATATGCCTCCCCAATAACTGTGTAATTTGTACGATTAGTAGTCCCAGGTCTCAACAACACTTCGCTGCAGAATTTCACTTGCACTTTCCATACCAATAGCCTTTAAATGACCCAAGGGAAAGGATAATTAGTATTGATAAACTTTTGACATAAATTATTACTTAGAATACGCAAGGCGATATTATTTCCCTGGAAAGGTAGGTACTAAAAAACCATAGCAGTTATGGCTTTATACTGCGAAACGAATTACTAAAAGTAACGAAATTTTCAAATATTATCCATAAATATTATACATTGGGATGCTTTATAAATTATTTTCAAAAAATGTGCCTATTACTGTTCCGTTTTTGAGAAGTCACACAAGATACATTTGAAACTAAAATATTTGGGGGAAAATCAACAACATTTTTTAAGAAACATGAATTATAAAATTATTTACGCTTACTTACGTATGCAAGAAGTGACACAACTCGACATGTTTATTGTTGTATGCCTTGGTGGATAATTCAAAGTTAATACTACTTACGTAAACAAGGGGCAATGTATCCGATGAGACTGACCCGAATTAATTTTCCAAAGCGAAATGGGTAGGTAACTGTTTAAGGATATTTAGAATAAATAACATATTGCAGGTTGGGGTCGAATGATGACTCCGCTCGCTGCATTGCAAACGATGTCATTTGAATTCATTCACATATTTAGATCCACAGGACTCGAGCCAACTGACTGAATATTTTTATGAGGCATTGAGTTTACCGTATATTATCATTTTGTGAAAACATTGCAAGTGAATAAAATAGTTATTAGACAAATTTATATTCAAAATGATTTGCCTTTATCTAAATTTATTTATAATGCGCGTGGTATTTCATGTTTTTTTTTGCATACAACTGCCAAAAACTCATAGAAGACACGTGCCTGTTGTAACAAATTATCCAAATTACCATCCAATGATTTATCGATAACTCAATAATAATAAGCGCTCAGTAATATTAATTATTGAATTGCAATATAAATTATGCCTTCCTTGTCCAAATAATTAACAAAGTAAAGTTATTCAATAACTATTTTAATAAGATGCTTAGCGTGTTGCCATATAAATATGATATCAGTAAAATTAATTTAATATGTCTAGTCTTAAAATCTCTTTCTATAAATAGATAATCAAATCATTATTTCAGTACAATATAATGGCGCAATGACTCACTGTATTTTCAGCTTACTGAAGAGGGTTTCCCGGTATCGATTTTGTAGACACGTCATGGGCTCCTCCAAATGGAAGATACTTGCCAATCTGTCCCTAAAACTCTTTGAGCAACTTACGAACGATATAATGTTATTACTGTATGACTCATTCGATATAAACTATTAAAATTTAGGTGGCATGGAAATGGGTTTTTCTTTTATGAGAGTATCATGCAATTAAAATATATTTACTTTTTTCTTTGTATAAACATAACTTCAGTTAGCAGTTCAAAAACATATTGACACATTTGAATCATACTGTTTTCATACACGTTTCATTTAATACTACGTGATCCAAAAACGAATATATTTCACATCATAACATACCATACGTCATAAATATCACACATTCAAATTCGTATTAAAATTAATAACGTATATACGTTATTAATTTTTAATTTTATGCGTGATATTTATGGAAAAATATAATTTTATAATTACAATAAAAACCAAAACAGAACCGACATATAAAAATATGATCTAACATTACTCGTATTGATGTTCAAAATACAAACCCCTCATAAACATGTACTGAAATCTCAAAAGTAAAGTGTCTGCTGAATATTTTATTATGCATTAGTAAAGTCATTCACGTTCTATCCTAGCGACTTTTCCACCGACGCTACCACTCGTAGCACGGCGTAGCCGCGCGCTACGGTGCGCCGGCGCACGCGCGCTGCAGGTCACTGGCACTGCTCGGCCAGTGCACCCGACTTAGATGCTTCTAACATAGCGCTTTTTTTTCTATTGCCAGCATTCCCGGCTCGAGTTCAAGACTCTTTTATATCTAGTTACTAGTTAGCGACTATGTACACGCACTGCGATACTCGTAAATGTGGAGTTCTAAACAAAAACTTTATTTTCCGACACTGTGACAGCTGAATAGGTATCGATGAATAAAATGGCAATGAGTATGTGTAATATATTTTAATATATAGTACGTCATGTAGATTTCTGTTATTTTTGTACAAGCTCATGATGAGTGTTTACATTAAGGTGTATACAACTGAAAGAAACTAAAATAAATAAGCTTAAGTTAAACTAATATTTATTGAATCTACGTATTAAAAAGCTGGATTCGAGTTTTGTCATAGTAAATAATAAAAGTTACCACCGATAACTTGTGTAACCTGTACATAACTTTAACTGCTGTAGAAACCTACGGTGAACTGTAAACGTACGATCGTAGAGAGAGTACATGGTGATGACGTGATTCACTTTCGCATCGAGTGCGCGCGCGCATTTGATTCGCATAAAGTGCAACGCCCCGGTGAACTTCGCGCACAAGTGGGCCGGCAGATTGTGATACGGCGCCCCTGACACTTTGATACCGTGCAATATCGATTGTTTTGTTTATTTATGATGTTTATGTAGAGATATTGCTTTTAGAAATTAATATGCTTGTAGGTTTGACTGACCTAAAACCCGCCATACTGCTGTTTTATCAGCAGTGCCTAGAAAAGTATTGTATTTAAATGATATCTCTCTGTTTTTCTCTCAGTATAGTTCTTGATGCAGGATTTTATTCCTACTTAGGGTTAATACGTATATCCAAAGGTTGCATTGCTAACTTTACATGAGGAGATCGCCCGTTACATATATTATAATATGTTATATACGGGTACTCACGATGTGCGGTTTTATGAAATTCTTTCGAATTTCTTTTTGCCGATATTTCGTGAGTACCCGTATATAACATATTATAATGAATCAATTCCGCGATAATATCAGTCTAAAATCATATACGTTTCATATATGTATCGATAAAAAATCTATATCTCTGAAAGATTCAAGGGATAAACTCAGCTAAAAAAATATCATTTAGGTTAAAAGAAAATAACGGCACAATGGTTTTGAACATTAATATAAGGCAGTAAAATTAACTCTACTAGTTAAGTCTTACACCCGTTTAGAAAAAGAAAAGCGTAAAAATAATTACAAACTAGGACCTATTATTATAGAGGATAAGTTTCAAGAAAAGGGCTCAAGAAAAACGTGAAGCTCGAGTACTGCTTTAGATTAATAGAATACTAAGTAGCATCACGATGAGGCCGGGAATATTGCAATTTATGTTATCATTCCCAGCGCTATATTTTTTGCGTTCTCACGTTACAGGTTGGGCGCAACGCAAGCAATGCAGGACTGGTATCTAAGATGCGTTCTGAAATAGTCAGGACGGGATCTATTTCCCGGGCAGCTGCGTGCGTTCGTTGCCCCGTATGGCGTTAGATGCACTAGGGTCAGGGATGAGATTGTCTGGATACGACAGACGTATTTAGTATAAATATAGATTCATTTTAGTGTCTACCGAAAGGACTTATAAGTATAAATATGCAATGATTTTCATCGGTTATTTAGACTGCCTTCAAATTAAATCATAGATATAATTGCAAATTGAAAGTCAAATAAGTTGTTAATAAAACCCCACATTATTTGTAATCATAAAATAAATGAAAGATAAAATATTTAAACTCTTTATTCGCAGGGTTTTTTTTGTACGGGCTATGTATAAAACTTATAATGTAGTGTAATTTATCGGATATCGATGTCGAAGTAAGTAGTCCGTACGTACTAAAAATCTACTAATAAAACATGTATTGAACGTCCAATACGATGTTTAATTTAATATGGCCACCCATGTATTCTACTCTATTCTTGAGTAACATGAAACATTTAGTTTTTAATTTCAGAACGCAAAAAAAAATCCAATTCCATGTACCTATGGGAGGTTGCAGCAGTAGCTACCCTGATTAATCCAATGAAGCAAGCGATACAATTGCAGGTAAATATTCCGAAAAAACTGGCCTGTTAACGAACATTTTAAAATGTACATCGATCTATGCAATTACAGCCGCGCCCGCGCCTCGTCCCCGCAATGCTAAACTTGAACTAGCTCTAGCGTGCACCTCACCTTCACTGCTTAGAAAGCAATGCCTATTGCGTGTAATACACACCTACATACTAGCTCACCGCCAGCAGGTAATCGAGTAAAAGCGAGAGCATTATCTGCTTTCAGCGCAGTCATAGCGGCTTCGACACTTTAATGCACGTTGCAGATTGCACTTTTCAACGACATCCAATTATCGTAAATATATTTAAGATTACAGAAAGGCGACTATTTGTGTTATAAAAACTTAAACCGCTTTTATACTACTCTGTATAATAATGCAATATTAGTTTCGCTTTTTGCAATTATAATCCTAACATACTTTATTTCTTAATGAAGCTTACAGTACGTCACAAATTTTTAGAACGACTTCACTATTTAATCTAAATTATGAAAAGTAGTAATAGCCTAAACTTCGAATTTCTTGCGTCCAGAGTTACTATCCCAGCGCCCAATGGAAATGATTAATTTAGATGTTTTGATTAAATATTGACAGTTGACATTGGTTTCTTTTTTTTAGTCAATGGTATAGTAATTACAATATGGTAAATATTGTAATTACTATACCATTGACAATTGAAATTTGAATTAGTTATAATTATAACTTATATAAAGCGTAAAATAATATAAATACTAATAAACAGTGAACTTCACGTGTCTTAGCCGGCATTGTGCAGGCCGATCTCGTAATGTTTATTATGCCCTGGTAGGTGGTTGCAACGAAGTGCATTCTCGGGCAAGCGCCGCGCGACTACCACGCCGATAACTCTGCAAATTTATTTTATGTAATAATTATGGGTAAATATCGTGGCACCATTCGATAAAAGGAAAAATAATAATAACCTTTCATAATATTATAATCATCACGACAAACAAGCAAACAGATATGCTTCAAGTGATGTAATTTTAAAATCCATTCATTACAATAAAATGCATAGATTATGGCATTAATATAAAATAAATGTAGAATATAATAAGTGTTCATCTGAGTCATAAAGTTAAAAAATAAGGTATGACAGTATGTGTGGTTTAGTGACATTGAATACCCTTGCACGTCCGTAATCTTTGACTTTTTGTGTTTGGGTGCGACAAGAGTGCAGGATTTTAATGCAAAAGACAAATGCAACCAGGCTTAAGTTAATTACTGTATTTTGTTACAAATTTAGAGTTTTAATAGACATTGTTTAATCTTGAACTGCATAAATTCTATGCATTTTTTATGAAAATATTCATACAAAACCTCTACATGAATGTAAAAAATATTTAAAAGAATTGTCTAAAATACTTGGATGGACGTATGTAATTGTGAACTGTTAGTTTCACTACAAATTACCAGGGTAGCTGAACCGATGAAGAGATTGCTGCACGTGCCAAGAAAATGACGAGATGCATTCGTATGCAATTCGACAACAGTATTATTTCCAATAAGTGTAAAAGAGATAGCTTAAAATTGTGCATGTGTATTACTGAATATCCGATTCGAGAACGTCGTTGCTTGCGTGTGTATTTATACACGCATTTTCCATTGGTTATTTTACTTGTGGTGGTAAGTGTGTTTGTGCACGCTCTCCGTGTAGTGAACAAGTTGCAGTTTGCAGAAATAATGCTCATTGAGTAATAAGTGTTTGTATAGTAGAGTCGCTTGATGTCTTGTCTTGTCTTGAAAGATTCGATATTTACTGTTAAATAATTTCAAAGATAAAATAAGTATATTAGTAAATAGATCAATGACAATACATTTTAACATTACAAGTTGGCAAACCAATCGTGTTAACATGTCCGATGTCTGAAACTGATGACAATAAAAAATCCCAAAAACAAACACACATTAAAGTAGTATAAAGGTGTTGTAGAGAAGTTTTGTTGCTGACATAGTAGTGACAACAGAGATTTCAGCTTGTTTCATTTTAATTGACCTACACTTTATTTCTAAATTTAACAATGACAGTACGACATTGTATGCGTCTTCGCTGCTGCCTGTGCAATGACCCGATGCAACGACGGAGCGCGCTGTGACGTCGGGCGAACGGACTGCCTCTTATGTTCCTTGCTACCCTGGTAGTAAAGGTTCGCCCACCACACAACCCTTTTCTGGTCCTAAATTTATTTATGCATATAAAAAGGACAAAACTTATTGTGCGCTTGATTATCTACGTAATCGTGCAATTAACTAGTAAGTGATTATTTTTTTATATGACGTTTAAATTTATCTTTTCATAGTATGTAAAAGGGATTGTATGTCATGAGTGACTCACTTGCTCATTATTCTGTGAACCACTGTCTTTTATCCGATAATATTCGAAAACCAAGTGGCGCCAGCTTACTGTAAGATTTACCCGATTCAATGATTTTAATAGTATTTTTTTCTACTTGGACCACGAACACAAGTTATAATAAATATAAAGAAAAAACGTGTTAATTTTATAGTTATTTTTTATATAAGTTTGTATCATTGTATCACATGCAACGAAGGGATTCTCTACGATTTTCTCGAAGTTTATTTGGTGACATTCTATAATGGGGAAAATTAAAAGAAAATAATGGGAAAGTGGAAGGGTTTCTATGGTAAGTTTTTAGGCAAATATGTATGACAAGGAATTGATAGAAATATTTACTTTTATGTACAATTATTCATGTGATTCGAGTGTTTACTATTTGCTATTTCTTGAAACCTTGGTCAAGCCTTAGTACAAAGTTAACTAATTATTGTATTTGTTTTCAGCCTTTAATCGCGAAGCTGCTAAAATATAGTATAAATAAATATATGAATATTGACACATTGAAATCTCGTACTTTCTTGATAAAATAATTTACAATAATCAACAAAGATTTTAAATGAAGTACCTAAGTAAAATAATATATTAAATCTAAATTCTTCTCTGAAAATTAACTAGTTATTAATAAGATAATAATAATCATTACTATTGTACTTCATAAGAATATCAATTAACGATTCTAGTATGTTACGTTATTTTCGTACGAAAAATAACTGAGTTAGGGCTGACACAAATAAAACCAGTTGAGTGCTGCAAAACTCAGCGCTCACGAACGCGTTGCGTTGCATCGTTGCGACGAACCGCTTTCATATATTTAGACCCTTACTTTCAAGTGACGTTAAGAAGTTTTGTTTAACGTCATTAAAATAATTTCTTCCATCATTTTTTAAAATGAGTTAAACGGTTATCTGGATTTATAATAATGCCACTTTGATTTTGTTGTTTCTGTTCTATCTATTGTCTTCGACTTCATCTGCGTTATGTACAATATCCAACACTGTAGTCTGTAGAAGATGTAGTATGTTATTAAAATGATTACTCCGTAAGTAGTATTGTCCACAAAAATATAGTTTAACATAACACCGATATAGAAATAACGAAATTTCCTTTGCGAAAACCCAGACAAGAGCTTAAAAGAATATATATATGCTACATACAACTCAAATATGCTACATAACTATGCTATAACTCTGTTTACTTTTATTGTCCAATCTTTCCAGATTGAACAGAAAAGTAAACAAAGATGTCTAAATCATAGAAAGGGGCGAAGACATGTATCGATGTGTCGTTACAGTTCCGGGTGCATCCGACGCTCCATCGATCGGCCGTGACCATGGCAACGCGCACCACAGTGCGTGGGTCAGGGGCGTGATCACCTTGCACTCTACAACTACGAATGTTATTACAACGGCGCATTGTAACAGAACAATTACGGGGCAAAAGGAACTGTTTGTTAGCTTCCTTGTTACAAGATAAGCAATTTATTTTAAATATGGATATGTCATATATAATTGACGTATTTTGTAAAATATTTACATAGGAGATCTAAGGTATGCTCCGAAGTAAGCAAAAACAGCATTATAAAAATATTTTCTATAAGTTTAATGAGTCCAAATATAAAATATAAGACAAAAACAGGAGCAGAGTGCGTGGTTACCAAGTTATTATTAGACAACCCCGATGATTCTTATTTTAGCTCATTATTGAAGCAGATACCTTCTGATTGCGTTATGGTTTTCTACCTCCAGAATATAAATTTGAAAGGGGCCCAACAATACTGTTTATTTTAATGTATACAACAAAATATATTAACATAAAATATATTTCATTGATTGATATTACTTATATTATATATATTATGATTATATTACAACTTGTGTATTTATTCTATTAAAAAAATATTTGTATGACATAATACATAATAATATATTTCATCCGTCCATTCGACCTTTGAGGCCCACTGTTAGATATACACCTCCCCTTTAGGATGTTTTTGCCATAAGTAACAGTGCCTAGCATGCGTAATGTTGACTGTAGTTGGTGTTCATGTTACGCAAGAGGTCACTACTGACCATAAACTACTTCAACTAGTCGTCTGTTCGTCGTCTGCCTCTTAGTAGCTTTTTTCGACTTCCACGGAAGAGAGTGGTGCTACTCAAAGTCGATGACACAAACATGCATCTACAAATATTATAAGCATTAATTTACTTAATCCTCCCCACTGATGCCCCCTATGATATCTCACATCATGCGAGACTCTTCTTTTTTACAATACCTATTTAAAAATGATAAAACTCTTCGTGGTGCACCTCCTAAGGTAATCCTGCCATACCTATTCCTGTAAACAAACATGTTAAGCGCTGCGTTATGATTTGAAGGGTGTGATAAAAGTGACATACTGGGCGCCCGAATTTAATCCTCAGGGGTAGCAATCCATGTGTGAATGACCACAAGACGGTTTACAATTCAGTCTGGGATACTAAAATATATTCATATTATCCATTGGCGCTAGTGGCCACTTACCATAGGGTGGAATGCAAAATTATTTGCTATTTCTATATTGTATAAAGTCATACAAACACACTAGGCGGTTTGAAATATGTATATAGTGGTAGGGTTCGCTAATAAATAACTATACACAATGTTAATTATGAAAAGGGTTTTAATAACATTCAAGCTAAACGCGAAGTATACGAATTATTGTATTCGTGGATATTTATGTAGTGAGCGTGCTTATAACTATTTGTCGAATTAGTTGTGATCAAGTTACTTCTCATACTTATATGCGACTGTATGCCTTATTCCACAAATTCCCAATCTTTGCTATGCTGTGCCCCGGTAATTCATGTTTCCCCATTTTGAACTACCAAAATTTTGTAACCCTGCTCGTGCACGTCGATAATAAAAATCACATTTCAAGGTCCACAAAGCGTAATGTAACAAAACTGACTATGGTTGATTGTATACAACAAAACAATGCTGCGACCCGGTATATTATTTTCGTAGCCCGATGCTGTGTACCTAACATTTGCGAAACGCTGCCCTATTCTAAAAACTTACTTACGCATATATTGGGTAATAGCCATATTAAGTAGTCTTGATTTCGAATTTGAAGGCAAAGAAGGCTCATAAGCTTGGAACGGCACTTGGAAGGCACTGGCAACCAATTTGAAACAGGACTCAAACCCTATCTGGAAAGGATTCCAAAGTGGCAGGGCAGGGTACTTTAGAAACGAAGAAGGAATACCTTTTTGGCCGATAATTTATATTTTTTCAATTTTAAATGTGTGTAATGTTAAACCAAAATGCGTTTCATGTTTTATTGCTCAGTTTGTCGAGTACAAAGGCAATTTCATACAGCACTTGTATTAGACCAACTGATTTCTTATCTTGCGACCTTCACTTTAACGGCAGTAGCGCTCGACCAAACAAGAGCTAAGCTAAATAAAAATAAGCAAATATACGCAGATATTCACGATGAATCATCTCAAAAAATAACACGCCTATAATGTTTTATTTACGTGATATACATAAATAAATATCTAGGGGGTTGATCTTCGAATAACAGATCTCTCACTTTAAGGTGTTGAAAAAAGGAAGAAATTAAAACATTTTGATTTTATGGTCATTTTCTTTGACAGAACTTTGATTACAGAGTAATGCAAAACTATGTAATTAACCACTTAAAGTTAAATATAAAACTGCGACACTGAGATATGATCTAAAATTTTGTTCTTCTTAAAAGCAATGTTTTGTCGGAGTGGCTCAGAATAAATTACAAATTTATACAGACGAAGTGTTCAGCCGAAGTTAATTACTTCTGTGGAGGCTGTATTTAATGTACATTTGAAGACGCGTGTATCCATCCTCGATTTTAGATTAAACATGTCTCTATATCTTATCTGTCATCTGGTGATTTTGGGGTTTCGTATGTCTTGAAAAGAAAGAAGACGTTCAATATTAGTCCTCCGAGATAGCAACCCACCTGTGGCCTACCGACTGAAGTCTTCTATATTCGGTTGATTTCAGATATCCAAAAGGGGTACTTATCATCTGACCAACTGAACTCATTTCTATTGCATCAGAAAAAATACTTCGATAGTTCAGCTCGAGAAACCAAAGGGAGAGACTAAGAACAGAGATTTAAAAAAAAAAACGAAAACTATTATATAAGCAATACCGTGCTTTATGCCCAGTATTCTGACAATAGACATAAGTAGATATTTTTAAATCATCCCTTATTATACAAAAAAGTACTCGCTAATATTTCTTTATTACACATTTAATAATCTCTGGTTTTGCTCATAAAAGGTATCAACGTCTCTTATAATTAATACAGCAAGTGGCATCATCTTTGATCTTGGATGAGGAACTGCGCTGCATCGGTGGCATAAGTGGCGCAGAATCAATCGTACTAGTTGCAACCTTGGCCTTGTACCTTGCAACCACGTAAACGTTTGACACGATAATTTCATTTCCTAGCTATTCTTCCATTATCTTTTGACCACGATCATCAACACGTGAGTCTACATTTAAATGAAATATATTGTACGTGTAGGTAGATAAGATCAGTTTTGTTTTTTAAACTTTATGGATGATAGTGTCATGTTTTTGTATCATTAGTGATATTCATTTCATGCGAAAATATGTTCAACGTTACTAAGATTGGAAATAAACTTTAATAATATATCCGGATAAAACTAAAATATATCTTATTTTATATCCTAACCTTTTATCTTTAGATATAGTAGGCTCAAAAAATTGTAAGTTCAAATAAGCATGTTAGTTATCTTTATTTATTTTGTACTCAATGTGCCCTTATCGGTTTCATCAAGTACAAAATACAAGCGGCCGTGACCCGCGTTCGGTCACGCCGGCGGGTGGTGAGGACGAAGGACGGAGTAGGGGGCAGGGCCGCGGGTTGATAGAACTTCACGAATTCAGCTTCTTACCCATGAAGTGTTCGAAGTAATTTGTTACATATGAAGCCTATGTACACCATTACTTCGAACAACCCGGTTGTTTATGTTATGAAACAATTTAAGTATAATAAGTGTTGCGAGTGACGCGATGTGACCTCCGGCAAGGTCGGTCGCCACTTCCCTGTGTGCTCAATCGTTTATTACATAGATACGCTTGTTTAGATTATAAAAATATACATCGCGATTTACTCGCGATGCGCGAATAATGATAACATCATTAAATGTCACCTCTCCGGGGTCTATTTCACTTCCGTAGTAATATCTTCTATTACTTACCCTAAAACATAATTGTAACGTTTATAACAACAATTAAACAAAAATTTTGTATCACAAAAAAATGAGTACAGAAACATTGTTACGTTGCCAAAGGTTTTGTTTCCTTTATGGCAGAGAAAACGAAACAATTACCACAAAAAAGTTTCGGAAACAAAGTTGTACTGAAATCCTTACAAATTTATAACTGTTACCTACAGAACGTTTGACCTCGCTCCTGAGGGATTCAATAAAATGTGTATTTACTGCTCTTACGTGCCTCTACTTGTTTTAATTATTTTTCTCGTATCTTGGTGTTCATTACTCTGATACCGTATCAGACAAAGCCGAATTGCAGCGGCACATTTTAAAAATATGCATAAATGTCATTGTTTATATCATGCACGTGAATTATAAATCTTGCATTCTGTTATCTAACGACAAGCAATCGTCGTAATGTACGTCACCTGCGAACATCAGGAGATTAATGATGCCCTTGACGTCTATATTTTAAAAGAATGTCAAGTTGGTTATTTTTGCACAATCAAATACAAAGAGCGATAAATAGTAAGATATATAATCATGTGCTTGTATCAGCAGGAAGTAATTTGCTCTTGTAGAAGGTTATGGTGATAACTCTATGCATATACGCCACAATTGACACTCGAACACTCGACACGTGGACAAATTAGCCCATTTATGCGGTCGCTATAGCGTTGACAATGACCTTCGGCGACTAATTTATTGGACGTAAAGAATAAACAATGATAGGTCATCGGATAGAATGAACACTAGAAGTCTAGGATTGGAATCACATCTCTGGTTTTCTTGAAATTTTACAAATAATTTAAAATATAAAGGGTTGATTCAATAAGCAAGTAAAGAAAGACTACTAATACCTGATTCTCCTCAACTTAATAGACAAAGGTGTGTGAAGTTACCACCTCTTACGCTTAACAGAGCTGATAGTCTATAGAGTAAACTTCAAACATTGAGAGAACAAACGTGATTTTCAGTAGGAAAGTCGTGACGGAACCTATTGGTCAATGATAATTTTAATAAGACTTTTCTACAAACGTACAAATGTAGTAAAGAATAAAGAACAAAATTTCTCGTTTTTTAAAGGAGGTAGGACAAGGACTGCTCGATCAGGTTGGTACCGCCGTCACAGTTACTTCTGACGTGAAGCAATACATACGTTTCGTTGGAAGAATGGGGATGCAGGTTGATTTTTAAATCTACCTGTATTTATATAAATGCGACCATCTTGAAGCTCAGGAATACTTACTCGAATAGATTTATACGGAGATGGTGACCACTTCCCATTGAATGGACTGTATGCTCGCTTTTTTCTTCTATTTATGAAAAAACTTTATGTTATCGACGTCATAGGTACATACGAACGCACACTGCCCGGTTCTGAACTCAGAACGGAAACTCTCCCACGTGTCCTTCAATCATCATAACATCACCAAATGATTAAGGTAGGATCTTCTTTTGTTGATATTAAAATTTTTTTACAACATAGGTTACTTACAAATTTATATAGCTTTAGTTTTTCTCCAAACATTTAAATTCTAACTACAATAACGCACATCGCACCACGCACACCACACACACGCATGATCGTACGCACGGGTGCATGCACGCACGAACGCGTGCACTTTTATTTTTCATAGCTGTTATTTATCAATTTATGCTTAAATATTAACATAGAACTTGCTGTATGGAAGAATATGCTGTTTTTTGTTCTAAAATTTAGATTTTGGGCTAAATTTAATAGTGGTACAACCTTTCGTGGTACCAAAGGCATACGGTAGTATTCAACGTTAGTGTGCTCTGATTTGAAAGGTGTGGAAAAGCAGAACTTCCTTATGAACGCATGTATGGCCTACCTCAAGTAGGATTTCATTGTATGTGGGGTTGATAAGAAATACAAGCGGCCGTGGTCACTTAACATCTTACACACACTTCACACACTTCATCTTAAAACACTAAACATATTAAAGAACCTACGAAAAGATTAGAAACTTAAGCATACCTGGTATTCATACTCATGGTGACTCAACTCTTGAGTATATGTAAGAATCGTCTCTACATTGTGACTATTTACTTCTGAATATCTAACTTTGTAACTTGTTTCTATAATATGTATTAAAGTATTTTTCGTCCTTGAAAATTGCAAGTAGCATATTTACATCATATTGGTTAACTTAGCATAATGTTTTGATTAGTCACATAAAAACAGATTACGTAAATATGACGGATTGGTGTTCGGTCGTGGGATTCGCAATCAGGGTGCAAGGGTCGCGCGCACCTGCGCCCGCGCCGCTGACATTGCGAGATAAGATACTACTATTATTTTGTCACTGCGGCCCAATGTCACAGTGACCTCAATGACACCGAATGACGCGCCGTCACCACGCGTTCGTCGCTCTGACCTTGCGATACTTATCTAATCAGCTATTCGCGAAAATGTTGTTAACATCATTATTTTTCATAACAGCAGACACGTTTTCCAAAACCAATGTCACGAGGATTTTCTGATAGCGCTAGGACAACAGGTACTTCGCTAATCTACTTTATATTTAACCTTCATTCGAAAACCAATTATAATACATACTTGCGCACAATCATAAAAAAATTAAAGCTTATTTCTTATGAGTTAAGAAATTTAAAACTTTTGCTTTTCGTGTAGATTGATACGCACATTTAATATATAAAATAAGTTCTGGTCAGATGACGAGATGCAAGACAAGATACGCTACTTAATATATATATAAATAAGGAACAAATACAAATTTAGCGGAAATGAGATTTACCTCCTAATCATGACATAGCCTAATCCATATAATCCTAGTAATAATATAATCCTAGACTTTATTGATTGGTGCGTAAGGGGTGCTTAGCAATATTCTAATAGAAATTATTAGGTATGTACCAACATGGACTAAACAACAGAGTAAACGACCACACTAAATGCTTGTTAAATATTATGAGCACAAATATTTGTCTTGTATCATCCGATAGAGCATGTAAGCATGCAGTAAAGTGAAATTATTGGGTACACCCAAAGCCCAAGTCAATCATATTTGATAGAAACTTATCAACTTTATCTACGCGCACTTTACGCAGTTTTGTTTACATTACTGCGTGTAATAATACCGATCAATGCACACGATGTTATAATACACACACAATACATATATACGGCCTTCATGTGCTGTCGTCATCACCCGGAAATTCCCATGTAACTGTAAACGCTCTGTTACAATTTTCCGAAGCAGGAAGTATAAATCTATGACGGCCAAGGCTAAGTAAAATTGTGGTTAGTTTTAACGCTTCGTTCAAGTGACTGCACCCTGACCTTATTGCATAAGATTAAAATTATAGTTCACAGATATATAGGATCCATTTGACAATGCGTAACTTGTCATTCAAATTACATACAATAAAAACAATGAACTTCAAAATGGTTCGTTTGTATATATATCTACAACAATTAGAATGAATATGGAAATGAAATGGCATACTAATAAAAATAAAAACTTGTTTAGTTCCATATTCCTTCGAGAAATATAAACGCAAAGTTGACCAAAAGTTCTTAAAATAAGATGATACTGACCTAGATCAGGAATGGAGCTAGAAGGCTCCTCGAAGGAAGGCGGCTTCAGAAGACGCGGTGGTGGTGGTGGCGGTGGCGGCGGCCGCATGCATTGGATAACCGAATGCGTCGGTGGAGGCGCAGGCGAAGGCAGCAAGCACGGCGCGCGGAACTCCTTGCCTGGAGGCGCCGGAAGCTCCAATCTTCGACCACCACCCATCATGTCCATCTCGTACCCGTGGTCTATGGGCTCACGCTTCGGCGACAGTTTCGGGTAGCACTGCATGACCCCGTAATACTGATCAGTCTATTTGTCAAAAAAGTGAAACAGAGTCCTATGCTTCGCGAAAAACTCTTAAAAACAGGCCTTAGCACATCGTAATATCATGTAGCTACACGTGAAAAAAATCCAAATCTACATGTAAGTCGGTATGTTTACTCCGACAGAAGACGCGCGTGTCGTACGGTGCGGCGGCGCGCCGCTCCCTAGCGAGACTCGTTCGCTCGCCGCGGCCAACTTTCTCTCACTGGCGTGGCGGCGGCCGCGGCCGGACGAAAGTGAATCTGCAGCGGCCCCGCGCGCCTACCCCCGCCCTCAGGTGTCCTGCACCGCCCGCCCAACGGCGACGACCACGCTGCCTGCAACGAGTGCTCGGCTCAACTTTAACCTTACATACGACCTCCTGAGTGCAATGATCTTTATATACCTCCATGCACTATACACCCATTTTATCATAACTGTGGATTTTAATGCATACCCCTGTCGAACCTACCCTTCTATATGTTAATGTTTGCTAAATTGATTTCGGTTTTATTTCTCTTTTAATATAAGTTCGAACTTTTTTTTTTTGATAAAGAAGATTAATAAAAAGTACATTAATAAAAAATAGAGAATAGCACAATGGCATAACTAAAATAAAGTACAGACACTGAAGAGGTCATGCAAAGTATAACCTTGAATAATATCATGCACTGCATTGTTTTAATTAAAGTAAACCAAACATGTGCCTAATCAGCATAAAAATGCATTTCCAAAGACCGTAAACTAGCAATAAGTGTAACCTTCACACAGTTTCTCCGTCTTCCGTGATTAATGTGCAATAAATCAGCACGCACTTAATATTCAAAAGAAATAATATGTACCTACGCACTTACTGTACTTACATTGTAATACAGTAAAATGCACATTAGGGTTATTTATCAAAACTAGAATGCAATGGTTTAGCTAGCGATTAATATATGAAATGTGGAAACTATGCATTGTTTTTCTTTTTATATATACTGTTTATAAATTGCATATTTAACAGTGGTTCTGCTACTTCTTAAGTTAACATATTACTTATCAATGTCGTAATATATCTTACGCATCGCTTTCGGGAAATTAAGATATCGTACAACTGGTGTCCTATGAACTCGGTCAGTGTTAATGTCGAGAATCGATACAAAACGTAAGAGCGTTATCGGTTCCGCACAACGATTACTCGATCGATTCCCACTCGTGTTTCGGCACGCCCGCTGATAACAGTTGATAGTCATCTGTAGATAACACACCATTGTCCGTGAATGTGTATATGCCTAAAAGAAAATCAAATATCGCTTGTCGGAGATAGTACACGATCTACATATAATATCTAGCACGTCTGCCGCATGGGATTTTATTATGTGCTGATACAGCTGATTTCGTCGAATAAAAGTTTTTATGTTTTTTTCTTATTCTTTCCGTTTATTCGATGACCCACGTGGTGGAGTGGTCACTATACCGGTCTGACACGCAGTAGGTCCTGGGTTCGATCCCCCGCCAGACAGACATCTAAATGATGAGTTTAGATTTCTGCTCTGGGTGTGGGTGTTTGTATATTCATCTTTGTATGTCCATGACACCCACGACACGGGAGAAAATTCTACTGTGGGGTTATGAGTGTAGAAAGCATTTATTATTTTGTTAATTTTATATTTATAATACTGAAAATGAAACCTTAATTTCCTATTAAAATTGATCGGCGTAATAATTCACCTTCATTAAAGCAGTTAACTTAAAAAAAAAAGTTATTAAAAGTAATTTTAAGATTATGTTTTATTGACAATTGTAAGATGACGTCATACTTAGTATCATAAATATAAATTACCAATCATCAAAACTAAAACCCCTTTCTACCCACAAAATTTTAAAACCTAACGTTTTGCTGATTCGTAATATCGTCGCTATTGTGGAGCTAGACGGTAGAGAACCCAAATTCTTGGTGGTATGCTTTATAATTGATGTGTGCGATGGTGTGAGGGCGGGCGGAACGGTGCTAGGCGGGTAAGTTCAAAGGGGGACGGTGCAGTCGCAGGGAGCGCCGAGGTCACTGCCACCGTCGCTCACGGCCGAACCGCCACTTTGTCTATTTTGGAGGTACATCTCAATGAACCCTGCTTCATACCCTGCATAATGATATTTATATAGACAAACCAATTATTTTACAAATTCTGAAGTTAATTATGTAGGTTTGTTCAAAAACCTATCGTGAGCACCTGTAACATATTATTATTTAATCATTCCGAGATAATATTAACCTAAAAACATATATATAGGCTTGGTTAGATTTGGAGTAACATCACATCTGACAGTGCAAACACTTATTATACAAGGTAACACAGAAGATTACATTACAGTGAAATAATTTGATAGCTGTAGCCAATATTACCTATTAATTATTATATTACTTTCGTCGCTTTTAGTAAAATTGTAATTGTAATTATTATTTAATTACCACAATTATTATTGTGAATTATTTCAACATTCCTGTTACTTTTAATTAAATAAATAACTCAATACTTAGCCCGAATTTATGCTGCGATTAAAATTTACAACTTCAAAACGGCAAATTACTGATAAACATATATTATTATATATACACTGGGATACAGTTCGCGATTTTAATTATATTATTTACCATATTCTTTTACATTTCGGCTGCAACGCCCTTAACCTCTCGACCGCCTCAAAATTCTTTGAACTTCATATGATTAGTGCTTTAGGTAAGTCAGTGACGGTCAAAAGGGTAAAAAACTGTTTACTTAATTCACAGTCTCGCGTGTTAACCTGCTACGACTTAATGTATTGGCGCTTTAACTGTGCTAGTTTTATGCGAGTAGGTGTTACTAAAGGCATGGAGATTAAGATTTAAACTTTGGTTTGTTATAACACAATGATTAAAAATGCTTGTTAAGAATCAACATAGAAAAAAAAACAATTTTCATTCTAATAATCGTAATACAGCGTATTCATAAAAAAAAACTTATATCACTTAGATTTAGAATAGATGGAAATTTAAGTAACCACTGGTTACCACTGGTTACTTAAATATATCAATACTGATCTTTGAATGACCTTTGATATCGATTAACCTATACGATGCGTAGTCATGATACTTGTGGCGTCTAAGAGAAACAAAATCGTTCCAAACCTACGTATATTGATTATGTACGAAATCGCATTGCGTGTTTATCGGTAGTTTTATAGCTAAGTTTGGGCATCAGGAGTGAAAGTCGGCTGGGAAGGGCACCAGGACAGTCGGGGTAGGCGAGGGTGACGCGGCCCGCATGCGCAACGCATGCACGTCTATGCAACCCAAGCGCTATCACACTGACACTGCGAATGTCTGCGAATCAGAATTTACTTATTGTTTTAGTGTTGGGTTATTTTATACTATGGTAACTGTACCACCGTAACAGCCTTTCGGCGAATTAATTCTAACAATCATTGCTGACTCTTGTCTTATTAGCAGGTATTAATTATATAAGGTAATAGAGCAACAGTTTAGCCTCCTTCATTTGTATAAGAAATTCAGTTTAGTTGCTTGGATACACCCTGTTTTTATTCAGAACAATGAAAAATATACATTTAGAAAATAAATAAATAAAATACTATTTTTACCAAATTATTGAAATTATCTACTTAAAATGAAAAAGTACATGTGTACAACTGAACTAAATGAAGCCAAACATAAAAATATACCTGACCGTTATCTAGTGGACCAATAGTCTATCTGGTTTTTTAGAAATTTTATGCAAACATGGATGACTTTGAAGTGAAAGTTATATAGAATTTATGCTTCAAAATTGGTAAGCAAGCTCTATATATGTACGTAAAATGCTTTTAATGTGTTACGCAAGGGTTCTGCATATTTCGAGGAGTGTAGATTGATGCAATTTCCTCCTATTTTATAGCAAATTTCAGGAGTTACTTGCATTTTTCCAGAACGAAATACTACATCGCCGCTCTATTCACTTTTGGATCGTTTAATATGATATGGACCATGTAGGAAATGTACAATATGTTAATGTAAAATTTATTAAAAGAGTAAAATATGATACAAAGTGCGGTAAATAAAAAACTCAACCTGTCGTTTGCGTAAGCGTGTTAGCATTCATTTTGACTTTTTTCCTTAACAAAAAATGTCTTTTTAAATATGGATATCCTTTGGCTGTAGCCATCGGTGTGAGTGCAGTCGGGACAGGAGCCGGCGCGGTCGTCGCGACCTCGCCCGATCGATATGCAATGGCTAGACGTGTATTTCTTCCCCTGCATACCCACCAGGAATATACCTACAGTTGTATATACGTCATTTCAATATTCAGCTGTACGACGCTACAGTCTCTATGCTTAAGTGACCTAAATGTCTGGTCGCGTAACGCTGTCAATTGCTAATAACATTTATGTATACATTTTTGAGTTAATTACAATGGATCATAAGGCAAACGTGGTCTCATAAATACACTGCACGGCTATTTCTATTCAATTTCTCTATTTAATTCGTATCAACTATCAACATTTATGTATGAATAAGTAAAGACAATTTATTACAGTACCTCATTCGTTTGTATGACAACGGATTTTTTTACTGTAAAGTAGCTATTAACAAGCTTCATGGTTATCAATAAAAATGTGGTATAATAATGTATCTACTACACAAAATAAACAGAAGTGTTTTGATTTCAAAATAGCTTGATTTTTTTACCATATTATACTTAAGTTTATTTTTTCTATGGACTTATCTTAGAAAATACATAGTATTAAAATTCTGCCAACTTTATGCGATACAATACATGGTTTTAATGTATAGTTAGTTAATTGTACTATGTTAAGAATGATACAATTCTATTGTACAAATTCCCACTTTCTACTTACTTTAAATAAGTTTGGAATTTATTGATATATTGATATATTGATGGAATTTATTTGTATTTTTTTTTCATCGATGTACTTATCCAACTAAATTTGTCTATATTTATTTATCTCTTACAAGTATATATAATATACCTAACAACCACCTGCTTTTATCTAAAATAAACTTATTAGTAATGAATTGAGGGATGAATGGAATGAATTACGTATATTACACATAGTAGTCATTGGACTAAGTATAGATCATTGTCGTGTTGCATGTGATTAAGGAAGTTTGTGGTACAAGATTCAAATACAAGGCAATAACTTAAAGTAAAAAATATGTACGTAATAGAGATTATACCTAAAGTCCTTGAACCTTACTGAACCTTGAACTTGGTTGAATTTACACAAAATAATATCTCTGAAAAAATAGTACCACTTTTAACAATTAGCGATAACCATCTGCCTACTATGAACTTTTGTCGCCCTTCAAACATTCAGAACGCTTTAATAAGGGTAACGCCGGCAAAGGATTATAAATTACTTTATTTACTTGGACTATTCAAGCACGAAAATGTTATATGAATATTTATTTTAATATGCCGACAATAATGGCGTTCAGCACTGTACACAAATTAAGTTGCATTTTGCAAGTGACGACCCACGTGGTGGAGCGGTCACCATACCGGTCTGACACGCAGTGGCGCCCCGGTTCGATCCCCGGCCAGACAGACTGAATGTTTAGTTTAGATTTCTGGTCTAGGTCTGGGTGTTTGTGTATTCGTCTTTGTGTGTCCATGGCGGAACACGGGAGAAAATGCTACTGTAGGGCTATGAGTGTAGAAAGCGTTTATTTTTTATGTTTTTTTTTTTTTTAATTTTACTTGGTTTTCCCCCGACTATTGCAAGGAAGGGTTATATGTTGTGACTCTATTGTTGTGTAATTATTATATTCTTAACCGACATTTAATTAAATCATACCTTCCAAACTACTACACGGATTTCAACTATTAACATATTGCTAGATTCTCGTTACGTATTTTAGGTAGCAAATATAAAATGCAAACATGAGTGAGATGGCTTTGTTTATGATGAAAAAAAAAACATTTTCGAACTTAAATGAAAAGGTTTGTCATAAATATTACAAAAATAAATAATTATTTTTATGCAATCATATTGATTGGAGTTTTTACCTCTTTTATAATTAAGGTTTTAGAGATAAATAATAATATTCATCAAGCATATTTCTTTTTAAGTAGAACGTCGATGATTGTTGGTAAAGATTTAAAAAACGTAGAACCAAAAACGTTGCAAGTTAATATTTGCGTAAAAATTAGTTGCAAACTGTTACTTTTGTAAACTCGTACGCATAAAACCAAGTAGTTCAATGCTCTAATGTATTTGGTTGGGTTGAGAATATAGTTCGCGAGTGTCGACCCTACGGGCCTTGAAGACTGCAGTAGTGGAATGCCCTTGCAAGGGTAACTCAATGTCGGACTTTAGGTGCCAGTCGTCGCCCTCGGATTCCCCCCGCTCCCCGCCCCTCGCTCACCACCCCGCAACTTCTTTCAATCGAATGCAACAACTGAGTAAATAAACAATTGAGTATGGCCTACCTTTGGTTTCACTTTACCGATGAATCTTGCAAGCCTGAAAAGGAATGTCACTTTCCTATGACGCGTCAACCTCTACGTGCCCTGTTTATTGACCCATTAAACTGAATGCAATTGTTTATAAGTACACTTCTGTTCGCCTGTTGTTCAAAACTCAACCAAATTTTTTATTGAAAATATAAAGGTTTTTTATTGATGACTCTTTAATAAGTACAAAACATTCAAAAGAGAACAGAGTACTAAGCTGCTTTGACTTTGCCTATAAAGTGTATTGTATGTTAATCATTGTCAATTGAAAAGATAGGGTTACAATTAACTCTCATAGCAAATACTCGTTCAAATTAAATTGCAATTCGAGTGATACAGATCTAAATTAGGGGTGTAAACTCAGACAATACGTGCAATTGTACATAACATAATAAACAGACCCTATTAAAAGCACACTAAAGAAATAAAAGTTTTGAACACGCTGAGTTCACACCGCATAACGTTCATATCATAAGTTTGTATCGTACATAAAATTAAAATATTGTAGTACTGATTAGTGGGAAGTGATTGCCTAGTGATATGGATGTCAGCCACGCTTGATCCGCGCTCGAACCCCAGTTACTATACTTTTCTATAAAGATATATAGTAAATCGTAAGAATATCTACAATTGTTCAGAAGGTGTGAAGTTGACCAACTCACTAGTCATTAAATCATTTTATGAGGTTTCCATTTTTATCTTATCTCTCGCTTATCTCACATAAACCTATGCTCAGCAAGAGACAATAAATGGTGAGGATCGTATAATCTGTAAAGCTCCTCACTGTCTGTAAAGACCTCAACGGTCAACACAAATAATCAATAATTAGTGTAAGCTAAATGAAAATTGTGGAAAGCGTAATAGTGTAGGCGACTTTAAATGGAATTTCCCCTGAAATTATTACTTAATCCGAATTTATCTATTAATTATATAATCATAATATTTTGTCACTGACTCATGTTTCAGGTAAAAATCGTTTGTTTGACGATAAATAAATAAAACTTACATTAGCTGTATTTTTGATATACTTATTTGTATAATCGAATTGTTAAACAACATAAATAAAAATAACTTTCTATAATGGCAACGTCTAATAGCTTTAAATACGTAAACAACTTTTTCAGCAATATTTAGTAGAATATAAGCAATGGAAGATCCTTAGAAAGTCCCCGGTAACGTGAAAATAATAATGTTCATAAAATTTTCTTTAGCCTGTTAAGGGTGGCGGTGAAGCGGGGAGGGTTCAGCACGCGTCGAGGTCCTGTCGTTGACACCACTCGAGGACGCACGGCCCAAGGTCGGTCTGCCCAAAATGAACAGCCCCGCCTTAAGACTCACGGGTTCAAATTGCAATAAAAGAGCCGGTTAAATGAAGGCTTCAAACGATTTGTAAGCAAGCAGTTAAAAAAGAAATTATAGCTTACCTTCCCTTAATAATATGAGAGTTATACGTATAATCTCCATACATTTATTCGCCTTGAAATATTACTGAAACATGGCAACCAGAACATTTTTAACATTTTTAACCAGAACGTATTATCCATACGTATATAAGTAAGCGGAGACAAAGTATTTTTCTCTTTCACTTGACAAACAGGGTATATTTTTTGTTGGGTATATATACTAGTTATTAACGTGCTTTGCTGTCGCTAATAAAATAATAAATAAATCATTGCGTATTCTTTTTGGATTCTTTGTTAGCGAATAAAACGCAGCTGATTTAATCAGTCTGTACTGATTGAGAGAGTCAATACATTTATGTTGCTATCGTACTTTAAGTCATTAACTGTGTGCACCAACTCAAATTAACTGGATACAAGTTTGTCACTTCAAATTCATAAAACATATAGAAATTGATTAAGTAGGCTTTGCTTTTGTTATTATTGCATTAAATTGGTTCGCCTGTATTCATTTATCGTGAATATAATGCCTGTCATAGTTTAAAAATGATTGGAAAGTAATAGAACCCTTATGGCTGAGACACCTGAGACACCTCCACCTTACCTATTACAACCTAACAATAACATTGTAAGTGATGCCGCCTCTTATTTGAAGGGTGTGATAAGGGAGAAACACACATTATTTATATATAATGTATGTATTTGATAAACCACGCCATTAAACAGGTTGAAAATGAAATTAAACAACTAATTATAATGGTAATGTGCCCACTAATGCCCTTAATGGTACAATGAATCTACATCCAATAAAATAAGAAAAGCGCGGTCTGCTTGTTTTACTTTTAAATACGAAATTTATTTAGTTCAATACAAGCATGTTAAAATACTAATAAAAATACAATATATTAATATAATATATCTATATATATAAAATTGAGATCGTGTGTGTCTTTGTGTCTGTTTGTTACTCAATCATCGTCAATTTATAGGCTAATTTCGATATTTTGCGCTATTTAAGGATGGTAACTATTTTTATGTATCGCAGCAAAGCAAAGTACCTTAGCTAGTATTAAATAATAGTATGTTGATACTAAAAACACACATCTACTATTTAACATCGAATTTGCGATTTTAAAATACCTATTTTAAAAAATACAACATTTCGAAGAATGAGGTGAAGAAACCGTATAAATATCTACTTCAAACATAATCTTTAGTTTATTTTGTCGTTTTAGGGGCTTTACTGTAACACCAGAGATTCTTAGGCACTTAGGGTGAGGAAGGGGTACATATAACAAGACCTTTTATACAACGGATTGCAAGAGGAAAGCCAATGTTAACAATACGAGACATAAATTTATGAGTACACTATTTAATACAGTTAGTTATAAAGCTGTACTAAACAGTCACAAAAACATCACAGAAATGACCTACATAAGTGATACATATTCAGGTATCAATCTATATCCGATCGGAATCGCGATCGCGCTAACGAATGGTGAAGGGAACTCACGTAGTACAGAGCCAGAAATAAAGACCAATATGATACAATATTTAATATTACATTTTTAATTTATTGGTAAAAAAAATGAATTACATTAAAATTATGTACTATAGAGTTAAACTGTTTTTTTTTTAAATCTTGTTATAATACATAGTTTAAAGTGTTAAAACAAAATTATACAAATAATTTTCTTTTTCAAAATGAAATATGAAATATATTCTGTCTGATAAGAGTAAATAAAACAAACATTTCACACATAAGAATTCGTAAAAGTTTGAATTGTGATGAACGAACTTTTTGTGTGAAGTGTATGTATAAATTAAATACTGACACTATTACCCATTTCTTAACCATAATAAGTTAAGTTTTAATATAATCTGTCTTTGGATCTTGTATATTTTTAGTAACGCACTATTGGACGTGTTTTTCTTAGGTTACACATAAATGTAAAGTGAAGACCAAATCTTTTATCACAAGGAAGGCATCTGCGAAGTAAAGATTTTCTCTAATTTATCCTTAAATACAGAATTCGATTAAAGTTTGCAGTACTAAGTACTTAAACGAAATCGACGATGAAAAGGTACACTTAATAGTATAATTACTTATATTATTAGACATAATATACATTCGATACTATGTGATTAAAACAGGGGGCGTCTTGAGTTTGCGGAACAGTTCAATCATAAATGAATTATTAGATTAGTAAAAGATTAGTAGAACAACAGTCATCAGCATTAAACAACATATATAAATATAAGTTTTATAAAAACACAACAGGATGAGTTTTCTTAAAATGTAAAATAAAACATTTCTAAGAATAAAAATTAACATTTTCTGAAGATGAGACGGTAAGCGATATTTTTTTTTTGCGATATCATCATTTTTCTGCTCTGAAACATTACATGAACTTGGAGCCACAGGAAAAGGCTAGTATATAAAACATTAATTAACACAATGGGTAGAAAGACCGAAGGTCCTTACTCTTGGAGTTCAAGGCTTGCTGACTATAATAACTTGCGAGCTATCGTTATCACACACGCCCTCCACTTATAAACAATTTCTACTATTACGCAGTATATACTGCCCATCATAAAATTATACTTGTACTTTAATTTGAACGCATGGAATGGTATTTTCTGCGAAAAAATACGTTTTTTAATCGAAAAGATTAAAAATATATTTTCAGGCCAATAAGAATTAGTACCTAAGTAATTCTATTCATACAATAATAACAATATGGAATTGACTACGATCTTAAAATGAAATTAGATAAAACCTTGTCATCATCCAAATTCGCTTATTATTCCATATCAGGTCACAAGCAAACTCTAGAATGGCTGGGGGGCTGCAGTAGTCTGTTGGCCCCGACTGGCGTGGGGGTGGAAGGAGGGTTACGGTGCATCGTACGAAAGGGCAACTGCAGATAACGCAAGCAGGACCCAGACAGTCAACGTCCCGATGCACTCCCGTCCCCCCTCCGCCCCTTCGCCGCCGAGTCCCGCGAATCCATCGGGAACCCGTATCCGGTCCGCAAACCACGGTTTTTGCTTCGCTCCCATCGACGACACACTGCCGACGTTCGTTGATTCGTTGAACTAATGAAAACGATTACCCAGTCGCATACTTGAGACAATGAGACGCCGGTCACATATGCCACTTTTTTGGTTTTGTTTACGTCTCTACCAAAAAGTTGGGAGTCATTAAGCAAGAACGGCACATGTGTATGTCATACAAGCATCATGAAATTTTATTATTATACCATTTCGTATTTTAAATCTTCGTCTTATTTTTATTTCGAAATTGTAACATACAAGAAATTTACAAAAGCAGTGTAAGTTGGATTCTATTATTATGAAACTTAAAACATGTTCTAGTTCTGATACGATTGTGTCCAACGCCATCTTTTGTCTAAACGAAGAATTAAAAGATCTGGTTACACGTCATCAATGTT
Organism: Cecropterus confusis; assembly: GCA_018251515.1. Classification (NCBI taxonomy): domain Eukaryota; kingdom Metazoa; phylum Arthropoda; class Insecta; order Lepidoptera; family Hesperiidae; genus Cecropterus; species Cecropterus confusis. Next base: position 4,663 of record DWTU01000009.1, on the reverse strand, counting down.
TAAGTATAATAAAGTTAGTTATTTAACAGGTTAAATTTCCTTAGTATTTATAAGTAGTATTATTGAAAGATTTTTTAAGATGACTTTATTCGATAGGTACATTATCTCTTAATAACTGAAGTAAAATTTTATTCATTCTGAAATCGATCAAATACGAGTTATGAAGTAATAGTAACTAACAAATTCGTGTTCGTGAAGCTGTGTCTGTATCAATATCGCTATTATTGTTTGCATTCATTAATCGTCTGCACGACCGTTTGTTTTAATCATGAAATAATTGGACGATGAGAAGTTTTTTTTTATAATAAGGCCGACTTATTAAGAGATTTATTTGATACTAATTGCTCGTCGCAGTGGCCGAAATTCGACCGTAGTTAAACCTAATAAAAATTAAACTTGATATTCACTGAATTGTAACATGAAAAGCTTTTAATTTATCCACTACAAAACTTTTTATTAAGCTGCATTTAAAAGCTATCTAGGTCAAACAAGGTGTTATTACGTTCTTTGACATAGAGATCGTCCACTGTCGACATAATGTGTTCTACATTACACATCTTAATAAAATGATATTGTTTATTTGATCGTATTTGTAACACTTCTTATTCACAAATCTAATCTTTCAAGGCTCTTTTTCTACATGAATTTTTAATATGCCAAATCTCACACTCTTCTGTGCATAATATCCGTAAAAAGGGATCGGCAGTTTTCGCTTCACTAATAATATATACATTGATGAATTGACTCCTCGTTATTCTCGTAACGTATAGAGCAACTAGATCGGCGCTCGTTTCACATAGCAAAAGGATCCACTATTTACATAACAAAAATAGATCATTTTGTCACATTGATATAACGTCCGTTAAATACCGACGTCATATCAATGTCGTTAAATAAAAAAGGTTAAACGTGTATTCTTTAATATTCGCTACGTTGAGTTGTATATAATAAGACAGATTGGCACGGTCCTATATACTTAAATCAGTTTCCATCAATGTTCATGAGATAAATTCAGAAGCATAGAAAATATACTCGTAGTAATGTATTCAACATTACTACGAGTATATTTTTTTCAAATATTTATATTTCTGAAAAAAATAAGGTGAAGATGTACTACTTCCCAAATACATTTACTAAGTCATTGGAGCGCTAGGCTGAGGGGCTCTTAGTTCTAACAACAATTCAAATGTGAGTAATTAAACGCTTATTTTTACAAGCTTATTTTTTATTCTACTTACTTGTTTCTGCGCTTTAATATTAAATTATGTTTACCTCATTCTATTTCAGCGATTACGTCGTAATAAGTTATTCAAAATAATTCAAATCCATGAGTAAAGGCGGCTTACTTAACTGTAAACTAAGGTCACAAAATATAGTCTATACCATATAGAATCATGTGCAGTCTCTGTGAAAAAATATATTCCTCTATACTCATAGCTTTCTCGATTACTTTTGAAATTACTTTCGCACATTTGACAGAAATGGATGACGAAGTTTCTGTCGACACGTAGCAACGTGAGCTATAGCGTGCTACACATATACAATATTATTTTTGTTTTTGTGTTAATACACCAAAGCATATACTTCGCTTCGTAATCAATTAGTGATTACACGCTGTTAATAAATGTATAGCACATTCTCATGTTACCGCGTCTTGTACGTTACTGAGAAAATACTACGAGTAGATCCATTTGCGTTCACGTGTCGTGAACTTAGCGCAAAATTTGTCGCAGAAATAATACTTTTAACGGTCTTGAAACGCGAAGCACGAACACAAAGCCATGAAACCATCTTTGCTTGCGTTTCACAGGTTTCATGGGCTTTTGAGTTACGAGTTTAGAGCCCAAACAATAGAATCATTGAAAGACCTGAAACTTTTATTTTAATTCGACGGTGGTTGTTCTTCTGATAACTTCATTTATGTCTGTCTGACGACAACAGCTTCTACACTGATTTTGTGAAATGTTGTGATAGATCATCCACTCATCCACCCATCCATCAGCCTTTCGAAGTTCTCTGCTGGACATAGTCCTCCCCTAAATGGCATCACTCAAACCGGTTCTGTGTCTTCTGAAATCAACCTTGAGGTTACCCGCTGTCTTCTTTAGTGGTAGAGCATATGCGGGTGGACCTAAATCTTTTAACTACTCGTAGAAAGGCATTTGTGAAAACTACGCACCGAGTATTAACAAGCCTATTTCTAATTGCCATTACATACCTACCACAGGTACTGATTTAATGTTTTATACGTATAGACATAGTACTTATTGAACATAAGTAATACATTTCAGAATAACAATGTCTTCATACAGAAAAGTACGACAATATAAAGAGATAATCAGAAGGTCGCCCGAAATGGAGCTAAACATAACTTTATATGCGAGGCAATCCTGTCAGTCGAGGTTTTGACGAATTGGCAGTTTATTGAGGCTCGATAACTTTTCAAAATAAATGTTTACATTACATTATTATATTGATAATATTGCTTAATGGGTTATTGAACTTGAAAAACTTGATAACCGACTAAATAGCTATAGAACTTGTGTAATTGTATGCACGCTTGATACAATGCCTGATTAATTTAATAGATGGATGAGACTTGATAATATAGAAAAGATTATAATTATATAAAAAGTCGTTGTTATTGCCAAGTAGATGTATTTACTGAAAACACAATTACAATTGGGCAATAAATTCAAGTGAACGGGAGTTATTCATTTAATTTCCATTTAACCAACTACTTGATTTGTTCATTTCCAAGATCTTGAAGGGGACCTGAACGGACCAGAATCCTAATGTAATGTATTTTTGTATTTTTACCTACGATTAACTTTCATCTGTTACTTATAAAACATGCGATTTATTTTGTGATTAAGTTAAGTTTAGGTTTTGTAATCTAAACTGTAACATTCAAATAATACAATATTTTCATAGGTTGCAAATCGCTTCGTGAAATTAAGGTTGTAACCTAATAAGTTATACTATAACGATAATGTTAATTAATTTTTATTTGACCGTTGGTCCTTATTAGTTAATCAACTCTTCTTAATTAAATTACTTCGTTAATAACTTACTTCTTAATAAAATTTAATGCATACCTTGGTTGAATTTAAAATGCATTTGTGTACAAATTCGTATAAGTTGATGATAACCCAAAACAGGATTTTTTATGACTGGTTTACATTTATTCCAGATCGAATGTGACCCGAGTATAGTTGTATAACGATTAGCCCATCCTTAACACATTCAATGCCAGAATGATTTTCACGAATGCTTCTCCGATGCCGATGTATTTTTTCGCAAAGTTCTTTGAGCGCGCATGGCGTGTTGGGTGGCACTGAACGTGTTAAACTATCTCAATCCCAATGCTGGACCAATGTCCTCTCAGAGTGTGAAGGGTTTACACTGTAGTTCCATAACAACGTACTGATAGCTAAGTGCGGATAAATAGAATCAACATGTATGAGATGTTTTAAATTGAAACAGATAATGAATTTCCCTTATGACGTCTTATGACATATGGAAATTAAATGAATAACTCCCGTTCAGTCGAATTTATTACCCATTAGACATACTTCTTTGGATTTCTGGGACATGTATTTAGATACATTTTATTTTTTTATTAGTAAAATGATACCTTACATAAGGTATCATTTTACTATATACAGATATATCAAAGATATAATTGATATATATCAGAGATGGCCCGGGGCTCGTGGAGGCTGAGGGTCAAGGCCTTGTCCTCGGCCGTGACCGCCCCGACCCCCGCTCACCGCTAACTCTGACACTGAAAATGTCAATACCAACCCCTGTGTTCTCTATGAAATTCGAGCACGTAATTGATAATAGTTATTTTCATAAATAAATTCATTTATACTTTGACATTTCAAGAGATAATTAATTTGTATCAAAAATATTTATTTTAGGTTCTATTTTATTTTTAGATAAGATAATAAACCTACTCCATCCGCCCTTCTATCCATGTCCCTTAGAAGGTTATATTTTCTAACCGTAAAAGTAGTTGGTAGCTCTTTGTTCATAAAAAGGGTAAAATTCTATAGGTACTAACAAATATTAAAAAATAACCGAAAAAGATGCAGTGCCCATGTGCCGAAACATTCATTTTCAGTGAATTAATTACATAATCTTTTTTATATATGACTTATCACACCCTTAAAACCAACGCAATAATGCTACCATAATGAAACAACAACCACCATAATAAAAATAACAGTGTAGATTGGATCTGATGTAGGATGTAGAGCTTTAGTCATCCATAAATTCAAGGGAGAAAATCAATCGCAAAATAGCTCTTAACTTAATTCTAATCCAGAAGAAGAGGAAATTAAGGTTATGTAAGTGGAAATTTTGGTGTGGTTTCGGTTCCGTCATATCTTTTGATTCATTTTTGATTTTTCATTGATTCATCTTTTGATTTCAATTTGAATATTAAAAAAAAAAAACATTTTATAATATAAAAATCAGTGAAATGGTTGAAACTCGGCCTCTCAATCGAGGGTACCGAGGTTCAAATCACAGGCGCGCACCACTGATTTTTTTAAAATGATGTGCGTATTAGAAATTAATGATCACTGCTTTACGGTGAAGGAAAACATTGTGAGGAAACCTGCACACCTGAGAGTTCACTAGAAAAAAAGGAGTT